>VWPV01017265.1:0-46160 GCA_013389885.1 Geococcyx californianus | reverse complement strand
ATATATATATATATATTATACTCTTTTTCAAATACTTATAGGACAAGTAATAGTTTGTTTCTTCAAAGCTTGTATCCATTTCCCAGAAACAAAGTGACAATGACGTCCTTGACACCTGAAAACATAGTATACTTCAAAGGCAACAAGGAACTACAGTCCTTGCAGCAGGAATTTGGCAGAATTTAGGTCTAGTTAATTTCTGAGCATCTTTATCTCAAAGTCACCTAACCTATATCAATACTTTCATTTTGTTACTGGTGCTCATCTGACTATTAAAGCTGCACCTCTGTACGTATCTCAGACAGATTTACTCTTACGAGTCTAAATAGATTAAAGCCTAAAATGATTCAGCACCTCCAAATTACACAGCAAGACCAGACCAAAAGGAAATGATTTCCATGCCTGTTATAGTCACATATTATGAAATTTTCTGAGGGAGTAGAAATGAATACAGGTTATATTCTCTCAGAAAGACAGAAAATTCGTTTTTAGTCTACTTTCACCAAAACAATTCACAAATAGGCCTGTGCCAAATAGTTCCGTAGCAACCAGAACTGTAAATTCTTATCCACACTTTAATAGAAAAGTTGGAGGTGGAGTGGGATTTTTCTTTCATTGTTGCACTCTGGGGAACTTGGGGAGGTAGATAAGTTTTTAGTTGGTAGGGTAGGCCTTTTTTTGAGAGAGATTTTGGATCAGATCACGATTTCCAAGCAGCAGTCTTGATGGCAAAAAGTTAGGAAGAATTGCACCTCTGCCTCTGTCTTTTCTGTCCTGAATGTTTTTTCCCAGATTCCATTTTGTGGTATCTGGCTGTGCTTCTATTCTGCATAGATATCTATGCAGAGATGTTCATCCCACTCCAGGGTAAAGTTAGATTTTCTAGAGAACATACTCATTAGTGTTGAAAATCGTCTCAGAGAGCAAGGACTCGGGAGTAGCTGTGCAAGGCAGGGTCAGGAGATTATACGGTTGTGTAGGTCAGGGACAGAACTTGTCAAGGCAGCATAACTTGGCAAGTCGGCAAGGACAGTCTGTCCTTGAGAAGGAGATAAACAACTAAAGAGGAGCTGAGATCCTGGTGTAAGAGAAAATAACATAGAAACTATAATCACAAGTAGGAGGAATATGTTAATGTTACCTTTAGAGCCTGGCCAATAAGGTAATGACTAGTAGGCATAATTAACTGATTGTGTATATAAGAGATGGCTTGGAGCAATGAAGTCGTAGCTTGCTATATCACTCACATGGAGTCGACTGCCTGCTTTCCCATGCTGATCTGAAAAAGGGTTACTCTTGGACCCAGCAGAGGGGCCCCTTCTGCACGTTAGTTCTATTTATTAGTTTGTAGTATAAATAATAGAAAGTAATTTTAATGAAAAATATCTATATAACTACTAGGACAAGTTCCATGTACTAAATGCTGTACTTTGTAATATTAGTCACGCTGAATTTCTTTTAAATATCTTTAAATAATCACCATTGATGTTCTATCAGTGGAGAACAAGAACTTGTGTCAATTTTTTTTTTATATTACCCCTAAATTTTATCTTCCAGTTTAGTAGGAGGTTTGTGGCATGTAAAATACAATAACATATACTGGACAGAATACTAAAAATATCAGAACAAGTTGGATGACACATGAAGAATTTTTTTAAAAAGTTGTAGATATATGTGTGATTCTTTGCTCTTACAGCTTCATGTTCAGTAGTAGAAATGTTGCACTTGCAAAATAACTGCTAGATCTAGACTTTCATTTTACCAACAACATTTTTAGAGCAGTCCTTAACTGCAAGAAATTACAGACTGCAAGATATTCACTTTACTTTAAGACATAAATGATACCTTCTGAAATTTCAGTCTCATTTAATGTGAGAAATTCTGTCCTACATTCCTAGACAGGGCACGTCTACATATATAAATGTAATCTCATTAATTGAAATATCCATCTGACACAGCAATTGATTAAAGTTACAAATAAGAGCCCTACAAAATACTTCATTGCACACCACTAGATGGAATTTTGCCAAGGGATATCTAACTGCCTATCAAGGAATTAGGAATTTGTAAATGTTGAGACAGGTGAAATACTAAGTGGCTATAGAAGATTGAAAGGAGGATTTATTTTTAAATGCTTTAAATGTAAAGAACTACAATAAGCACAGGCAATGCTATCAAATTTTGTACTTTCAAGGTTATCATATACATTTATCATTGTATTAAGCTACAAAACAAACCCCATCTATTTTATCACAAGTAAAATCAACTGGAAAAAATATTTTTTTTCCTAAATATGTTTTACTTTATTATCTTGTTTCACAGAAATCTACAATCAAGCACAAAACAAATAATTTTTTCCTGTTGCACCTTTTACTTCACTCGAGCTGGCATGCTCTTTGTTTCCACTTTCTTAACTGTTTTCTTTTCCTGTAATTCATTCCCTGCCTATGACATGCCAGGGAGTATTTGGCTGAGGCATCAGCAAAGTAGAAAGTTAATGCTACTTTACTTTCCCAAGGAGAAATTCAGAAAAAAAAAAAAAAAAAAAAAGGAAAAAAATGCCAAAAAAAGTCACAAATTGAGAAGTCTTAGATTATAGAAGTTATTTGGGTGTGTACTTGATTATAGATTTTCTTACCAGAAGGTATGACTGCCTTAATCTATTCTGACATCCTGTACAACCAACTCTATTAGAATTTCATCTGAAAATTCCTCCATGGTGTTCATAGCTTTACAGATAATTTTCAGTGAAAAAAATGGCCTTCTTGGGTGAAAGACTTCACATGAGAGAGAAATCTACACATCCAAGGGTAGCTCGTCCTATTGATTAAAACAAAATAAATATTAAACATTGCTTTTTAGGTCTATTCTAAGTTTATCTAGCTTTATTTCGTGCTCACTGGATCTTATTTTTTTTTTCCTTATTAGAGTGAAAACTGTGTATATTAGAAATAACTTTTTTTTGTGGTAAGTACTAAAGGAGTGTAATCAACTTGTATTTTAAGGCTTATATAAATTAATCATCTTTAGTTTTTGGCTCCAAATAAGTTTTATAAATCTCAATTAATTTTTGTTGTCTGTTGCTTCAAATATTCCTTTTTTTCTTTATGATAATTCAATTACTATTTAGATCCTATAATGCTGCAAACCATTCAAAACATTATTGTAGCATAGTCACCTCTTCTCAGTCATTCAGTTATTAACTGTAGAGTTATGCAGATCACTGTTTTTTCAACGACTTTCCATAAGGTCAACCTGTCTTTCTAGGTACAGTTGTTTGCCACTTACTTTTCCATGCCTGCATCATAATAAAACTGACCTTCAACATCTGACAAAGATACAAAAAGAAAGCCAGAAAAATATATAAAATAAAACCACAGTGTTAACAGAAATAGAAAATAATTAATGCCACAGTGTTAACAGAAACAGAAAATAATTAATGGAGTAATAGTATTAAATTTAAAAATTAATCAAACCAAAATTTATGATAACAAACACCTTCTGTAACCTGTTTGAAATAATGTTTTTAATACAGGGAATGCACATAACTTTAACATTTACGCAGTGCTATGTGTCTGCTTATCTACATATAGATATATGTATCCAAACAAACACATATATAAACACACATATCCTCTACCTGGAAAAAATTTAATGTTATGAAACCTTATTCTATCATTTAAAGTGCATTATATTAATAAATTTTGAACCTTGCAGAAGGAGATATTTCCAAAAGTTCAGTGAATCATTCAATTTCCAGATGTACTTCCTTTGTGTATCAGTAGATTCCTAATGTCATGCTGTCAAACTCTGGAAGGTTGTATCAGGATTAAACACTCCAACTCAGGCTTTAACACAGGACCGAAAACCTATCTTACCTGACAGTATTCTAGAAGTAATCACTCTTACTTGTCAAGGATTGTACATGCCAAGATCTTTACATTATTTAAAAATGAAGTTCAAAACAAACAAACAAAAAAAGACCCTATGGTCAAACTTGAACTGTGACAACAGAGACAAACTAAAACAGCACCAAAATATGCACAGAATCTCATAATGTACATAATTTATGACTCAGAATATAGCTATATCTCAAATCCTAATCAAATAGAAGAAGTAAATGATAAAGAAAGATGATATGTTTCAACGACATTAGTCAATGCAATGTAGTTAATCATCTATTAAGTACGTGTAGCTGCCTTTGTTGAAGTGGCCTACAGTTGATTATGGACATCTAAAATGTTTTTCAAAGATGAAAAACTTACTTTATCCAATTATGATAGAATGCATTTAGTGAATATAATGCATTTAGTGAATATAATGCATTTAATGAAAAATGTGTAAATTTTAAAACAAATATCCCATTTTCATGACAGATGCAACCCCTATACTAAGATTCTCATGAAATTAAAAAAAGTCAAACAGAAATGTGCTTAAAAATAATTTTAAGGGCACACCCTGACCTGCACAGTAGAAAAGGGAGGGTAAAAAGAATTCTTTTGATATCTATTTGGAGACTGACCAATTTCGCAAGGTAAATTCAAATGCAGTATTGATTTTAGACAGGTACTTTGGTGCTTGGGTGCACTGTGAGTTGCAATGTCTCAAAGCTGCAAAAACAGATCCTGCCTCTTGGTCTGTCTCCAAGGTCTTAACCATCTCTTTCAATGCTTCATTTTCTTTCTTAATTTTCTGTCTGTCAGGCTTTCCTTTCTGAGTAGCCACCCACAAGTTTACCAAAAGCCCAAAAATCACCAGCAACTCTAAAAATAAAAATAGAGGGCAATAGAAATCAGTCATGTCCTAGGTCGTCATCATTTCTATGCCAGAAATTACAATATCCTTTTCAGCTTTCAAGTCATCCCTTCAACATAGTTATCCTATCCCTGATACCAATAATGTTACATCCCACTTCTGACACCAGTAGCGCTAGGGCCCACTCCAACCTGCTCAGTCAAAACTTTTCAAAGTTGCAAAATAGATCCCGATCTGTTCAGATCACAATATGATACCTGGAACACCATCAAAGTTGCTACACAAATTATAACACATCGCAGATTTGATCTGATACACCACAGTGCCAAGAAAAAAATAATCATAGAATCACAGAGTAAGAAGGTTGGAAGAGACCTCTGAGATCACCAAGTCCAACCATGCCTGTCTCCCTGCTAAACCATGTTCCTAAGAAACTCATCCATCCACCTTTTAAACACCTCCAGGGATGGTGACTCCACCACCTCCCTGGGCAGTCTGTGCCAATCCCTGACCACTCCTTCAGTAAAGAAATTCTTCCTGATGTCCAGTCTAAACCTGCCCTGGTGCAACTTGCACCCTTTCCCTCTCATCCTATCACTTGTCACTTGTGAGAAGAGACCAGCATCCACCCTGTCACAGCCTCCTCTCATGCAGTTCTAGGCAATGATGAGGTCTTCCCTCAGCCTCCTTTTCTCCAGGCTGAATGACCCCAACTCCCTCAGTCTCTCCTCATAGGACTTGCTCTCCAGGCCCCTCCCCAGCCTCCTTGCCCTTCTCTGCACACGCTCCAGCCCCTCAATGTCCTTCTTGTACTGAGGGGCTGAACACAGCACTCGAGGTGCGGCCTCACCAGTGCTGAGCACAGGGGCAAAGAAAGTGGAGCAAGTTAAGTCAGAGAGAGAGAAAGAAGTAGCAGAGCTAAAAGGAAAATTGTCACCACTCCAGTAGGAGACAGAGGTTCCTCAGGAAAAAGTGGTCCATCCAGCAGCACTTCTTCAGGAATCCTTCCCCCTCCTCTGCAGCAGCCAGACAGGGACAGTGAGCCCATCCGCACATTATAGTCCGCTGCTATACCTCCCATCTCATTGTTAACCAAAAGCCACAGAAAAGCCCCTCAGGCACACACAGATCTGCACTCAGGCAATGTTTAAGACACAACAAATACAAATAAAGAAGTCATTCTTTACAATGTTATTGTCCTCCAATTATCTCTTGTTCTTAGCAGTCCTCATTTGTCTCTAAATATAAGATTATTTTGCTATAAACAAACACTGGCAGCTGTGCTAGCACACTCATTCTAACTCTCAGATGAGAGGCAACTTATTTGAAAGTAGTTAGCTCTCTTGCAAGGTTCTGTTTGCTCTTCAAACAGTAAAATGGTTAAGTATAAGCTAGGTGTGTATGTAATCATGTTGACTTGGGCCCTTCTGTTTTATCAAGAACTTTGGTCTGTTGGAGTATTTTTTTAGTTCATGTACTCAACTAAATACTCCAGATGACAAACTCCTTTTGAATTTAGCTAACCTGAGCTAACCAAAAGGATCCCTGGTCAGACTCATTATTCTCTGTACCAATTTTACTCCAGTAATGACAGTTGCACAGACTCCTGTGTTGTGCTTTTGTAAGTTAACTACTTTAAATTTAAAGTATAAAAAAATATTTATACGTATAGATTGATTCAGATGCTTAATCGTGGACATAGAGTGCCTTGGAGACACACTAGTGTAGCCAAATAGCCATTTAGAGATCATATTTGAGACAGAATGTGAAAGAGAGCTGCACTCTTATGAACCAGCAACAAAAGACATAAACGACCTAGAATTTCTCAAATGATGGTAGAAAACTAAATTAAAGCAACTGAACGGAACTTCTGTGTCTGCATTCAGATAAAATTGCTCTTTAAGTTCCATTGGTTCTATTGGCTGACTATCGTGGCAGCTTAGACTCATAACTGTGTATAAGAGTTCCTACCCTAGAGATTTAATATTTGTGAGGCTGAAGTAGTCTCCCAGTCTAGGTGGGAAATCGTAAGAATATTTACTTTATTTCATTATTTTACCTACTTTTAGTTTCATTGATCACTTAAGAACAGAAGGCTTTTTCGTTGGCTACCTTCCTGCTTAGAAATCCAATCATTTGTTTCTTAGAGAAAAGGTCTAAATGTCATGAAGACACACTCTTTTAACTCCTACAATCTCCTTCTCCTTGTTCTCCACACTGGAAGAGAGATTGTGGCTTCTGGTTTGCCTTTGTGTGGACCCCAAAATAACCAGTTGGAAAGAGGCTGAAGAAAGGATTGGGACGAATAGCTGTCCCTGGAATAATTCACTGTGATTTGTATTCAGTCTAGCACAGTGTTAATACAGACCAAAGTAAACTGATGCAAAGATCACAGAAAAATAGGAAGAAAGAGCAGGTGAGTTGACAGATGTCAAAACCATAAGACAGGAGAAATAAGGATCAATATCGAAGCAAGCATGGCAAGACCCCTGACTGGACAAATGAAATTGGTTTTGCGTGATAACTAGCAGCCTATTAAGGATAAAAATCGAAGCCAGGAGAGTGGAGAAGAAAACAGAATAAAAAAGGCCTTGACCTAACAATAAAAAGAAACAAGGCAATCAAAAATAGGCTTTTCTTATTTGTAATAGATGATAAGTATAGTCAGTGTAGTCTCATATTAGTTAACCGGTGGCATGGTATGTTATTCAACATCTGCTTGAGATTCTCATGGTAAGCTGCAGTAGTTATTCACTCTCAGTGTGATGGTGGCCTTTTTCAGCTCCTTATAAGCACTGGTGAGCTTAGTGGATGTTCCTTGGTCCCTTTAGCAGATATTGGATATCCCCTCAATCCTCTGGTGTTGGATAGGGGAGAATTGCAACTAATGTGTAGCATGTGTAACACCAAAACCAGAATTGCTTTTGTTGGAAATGAAGACAAGATGATCAGTGGTTTACTCCAGTGTCATTCTGGATATGCATGGGTGCAGCTGTAATGCATTGTCTTCAAAAACTCGTTTTAAAATTATTTTGAAGAGGGTTATTATCCCTCAGAATTGTTAGCTCAAGCTTTTTTTCAATCTGGCTTTATCAGTGGTTTTTAATCCAACTAGACAAAATAAAAATTGGCTAGATCAGTACAGTCAAACTAATACTTGCAAATTTAACTCTTATATCTAACTTGATTATCAAGGCTTCCGAATTTTCAAGTTTATTTGTTTAATGCCTTTTCTAATACATAAACTACTTTGTTTCTATGAACATCTGTAATATGTATGAGATAAATTCATCAAAATGAAAGGAAATTGTGAAAAATTTTTAAACACTAAATCTGTCCAATAATTGTTCTTTCTGTATAATAACCCGTGGCAAATACTGGTAATTCTGCAAGATCTGACAAGGTCTGTCTCTAGACCACATTCAGATCTTGTATGCTTTGGGGCTTCCTTTTAAAGCTGCTTTTTGCAATTTCAGTAAAATAATTGTATTAATTTTCAGACCTGGCCAGTATGGAAGCAGAGGTATAGGTCATAACTGGTTTTACAGAGTAGGCACAGCTGAGAAAAGTCTGTAATAAAGGCATAAATATACTTTCCATCTACTTTCAGATAAAAGACATTTTTCAACTCAAAATTCATGGGAAAAAAATGTTATTTCTACTTTATTATGGTAGGGTCTCAATAGTGGTGTTCTCTGTCATTCCACTCCATTCCAAGGGAGCCTGGGTTCTGGATTCTTAAATTGTATACACTTACTGAACATGCATCATTAAATTGGAAGAAGATTAGTTAAATTATTCACACACAGTGAAAGGACCTTTGAGATCATTGAGTCCAACCTATAACCCAACACCAAATCATCATCTAAACCACGGCACTAAGAGCCTCATCCAATCTCTTCTTAAACACCTCCAGGGACAGTGACTCCACCACCTCCCTGGGCAGTGCATTCCAATGGCCAATCACCCTCTCAGTGAAGAACTTCTTCCTAATGTCAAGCCAAAACCTCCCCTGGCGAAGCTTGAGACCGTGTCCTCTTGTTCTGTCACCGGTCACCTGAGAGAAGAGTCCAGCCCCTGCCTGACTACAACCTCCTTTTAGGTAGTTGTAGAGAGCAATAAGGTCTCCCCTGAGCCTCCTCTTCTCCAGGCTAAACAACCCCAGCTCCCTCAGGCACACCTCACAGGGCTTGTGCTCCAGCCCCCTCACCATCCTCGTTGCTCTCCTCTGAACACCCTCTAACATCTCAACATCCTTCTTAAACTGAGGAGCCCAGAACTGGACACAGTACTCGATATGCGGCCTGACCAGTGCCGAGTATAAGGGGATGATGACCCCTCTAGTCCTGCTGGTCACACTATTCCTGATGCAGGTCAAGATACCACTGGACTTCTTGGCCACTTGAGTGCACTGCTGGCTCATGTTGAGTTTCCTGTCCACCAGCACTCCCAAGTCCCTTTCCGCCTGACTGCTCTCCAGTCACTACCTTTTGACATAGTCAAAGTAACACTATCCTTAATCAAGGGAAGCTGTTATTAATTCTCTTTATATTTCAATATTTCAGTACAGAGATACTGTATAGACCCCATAGAGGTGTTTCTTTCACGTTGCCAGTAATGCAGCTATACGTGTCTAACGCTGGTTGCACTGTCATAGGGCTGGGCTGTTCCTCAGTTACTGATCCAGAATGTTTTGAGAGGTTTTCATAGTCTCATGCCTTATTTCCAGTTCTGTGTTGAGGTTTTAGATACCTTAAAGCATTCGAATTGACACCGAATCATCACTGCTTTTGCAGTAACTTGTAAGTCCTTTGGGTTATAAAGTTATATAATTTTTCTGTATTATTCAGCACTGATACAACTCGGGTTTTACCATATAACAGAGTTCTAGGTTATATGGTTATATTAGCACAAATTATTATGGTTAATAACAAAGAAGAAAATTATGATAAGAAATTATAATAATATTAATGATGGTAATAGCAAATACTATGAGGAGATTAGGAAGAAAATATAATATATTGGTATAAGCAATGTGTTTAGTCTGCATTTATATGTAAAGCAAGATAGCACTATAAAGTACAATGCATGTGACA
Organism: Geococcyx californianus; assembly: GCA_013389885.1. Lineage (NCBI taxonomy): Eukaryota > Metazoa > Chordata > Aves > Cuculiformes > Neomorphidae > Geococcyx > Geococcyx californianus. The sequence continues at coordinate 36,309 of VWPV01017265.1, read as the reverse complement.
GGAATGTCTGAAATACATAACCATCAGAATTTCACTAAAGTTTTTTGAATTGAAGTGTGATCTTAATCAAACTATTTGCTATTGATCTATCATCTAAATCAAACTCAGTACATTAAACAGAGGGAATTCCCATGACTACAGACTGTTCTGAATGAAGACACTGCTGCAGTATTTCAGTTCTGTTGATCTTTGTCATCACCTGCTGTCTTTGTTACACACTGAAGAAGCACTGAAAAAAAAAAAAAAAGGCAAAATTTAAGAAAAATAACTTAAGAAGATAAAAAAAATATTATTTTTTTTCCCCTTTCCAGCTGAATGGAATGAAGAAGACCCCAAGATGCTATCATCATTTTGACTGGACCTGTAGAGATAGCACTAGGTTCAACAGTTTTAAGCTGAAAGAGGATAGATTTCGACTGGACATTAGGAAGGTAGTGAGACACTGGAACAGATTGACTTGAGAAGCTGTGGATGGCCGATGCCTGAAACTGTTTATGGTCAGATTGAATGGGGCTTTAAAGAACAAAACTTCTTAAAGAAGACTTATAAACACTAGGAGCCTTTCTGAAAGAGTGACCTAGCCACTAAGCAGCTATGCAAAGATTACCAGTCACACAGAGAGAGACTAAAATTAGTTCAGTGAGGTAAGACTCATTTCAGCTGTCTGAATAAAGAAAGTTTTGCAAGGCTATGTGGTTTTTTATTTAGTTGAAGAAATTAACACAGTAAAGTTTAAGATTAAAGTAAGAAAGCACAGTAATTCCAATTTCAGTCTACAGGGAAGGTTTTGATATAAGTCTTAGTTACCCAAGGCATATCAGATGCCTATGAAGTCTAGGCAGCACTTATGGATTGCAGTCCTGAATTTAGACTTACAAGTAACGTTTCATTCCCTGTAAATGATGTTAAAATGCTGTCCTAGTGGTACACATTCATCTAAACCCTGGCATATACCAGTTCAAACACATTACAACCTCTCCTTCAGAAACTTTTGTTCTAGAGTACAGAGCTGCTAGAAATACCCAGAGACATGTGTCCCAAACAGTAGTTAATTTGGAAATAAAAAATCTGATCCTGTAATTATGTTATCATGCAGCCAAAACAGGGAGTCATGAGAACTATAGCACTCAGAGTTTTTTCCTTTCGAAAATAGTGCCAAAATCAGAAGTGATAGTGTCCAGAGTTTCCAAAATAGCCTTCCAACTTGTTCTCTTCTACAAGCAAGTACTTAATTGTTAACTGTCGCAGTACTTGTGTCAAGTATATTTTCCTACCTTGTTTCTAAATACTTCAAGAACCTGGGCTGTTTGGCTTGGTTGGAGTCTGTTGGGATCCAGAACTAAACAGTAATATACTGAAAAATATGTAATAACTGAGAAGGAAGGGGGAGATAGAAAGTTTGTAAAGGGGATTCCAAGGAAACTTGGTGTGCCAACTGTTTATTCATTATCTGACATGGAATGGAAAAACAACTTTGTGGTTACTTTCCAATGATTCATATACTTCATATTTTTCATTGAGATGAGGTCTCCTCTAACTTTTATTCCTTCCTCTTTCCTTTTGTCTTCCCTCAAAACCTTCAAAGACATTTGTTTATTAAGAATTCATCGTATATCCCCACCAATTACCTGAGTGCCTGAGGGGTTCTCAGGTATCAGTCTGAAAGGATTAAAAACAGATGAAGCAAGGCTGCCCCTTTGAGCTCACTGAAGCAAAGGGTTAGCTTGAAGTTAAATTAGAAAAAGTAAGTGCAGTATACACTGTCTGACTGCTAAATCAATCTCTGTCTAACAGAAAAAGCCAGAATTTAATCTAATGACTTTGAACGATAATCAGAAATTGTTTGGCAATAGATGTCTATCGGTGATGATGTCTTATAAAAATAGTATTGTTATCTGTGTGTCTTTGCCTGCATGTTTTCTAACTCATAGTCATTAGAAGACAGATCTAGTTTCTTTTAGATTAATAAAACAAAATAAATAAAATATATACCCTTGTAGGAAATTACCTAGCAAATGAGTTCTTTCAAACTCTAGTGTCAGGAGAAATATTTCACTCCAAGGCATAACTAAATAAACACCTGTTAACAGACTGCAGTAAATGCTGGTACTTTTAACATTCACTGATAGCATCCCTAAACAGTGCTCAGAGAACTGAGATGAAACTGATTAAGAAAAAATAAGAAGAAAGGAACTGGAACTCTCATAGCGCAACTGAATTGATTAATTTTACCTTAGAGTTCTATATTACCTATATCTGAAACTTCATGTGATTGGATATGCCACCAGATAAGAATATTAAATTTGAGTAGGTTTATCACTGTATCAGACCTTGGTACAAAACTTGAAATAAAAATCACTGCATTAGCAGCTATTATATTATTACTGTCTGCCTGCACAATATAAGATTCACCAACACTTCTTTTTCTGTCTTATTTGAACCAGAATGTGTATTTTGCACCTTGTTGTGATTGTTCCATTTTTTCGTATTGCAGAAGCATTTCACTGTCTTTATTAGCTTTCTTTGCCCCTCCCCCCAATCTTTGAAGTTCAAATACTTAAGGCTTTTGTTTTGGTTTGTTTTGGTTTGTTTTTCCCAAGGAGAGTCATTATTCTTTGTAATACTTATTGTGATGGCAATTCAATAAATGGTTTATTTTTCCATTCCAGTTTAGAGAATCTGATTCTCCAAATACTTGCAGCATCTCTTAACTATTTTTTGTTTTATGATTGTAAATATTTGGGTAAGCTAAGGACTGGGGAAGTGAGAGTTTCCGTTTCTGGGTAGTTTTTCTTTATTTTGTTTAGATTACCCTCTTATTTTTTGCTTAATCAGAACTTGTGGTTCATTATTTCTATATTCCATTATTATCTGTAACTACCACCCTTCAATATTTAATATAACCTTTAATATGATATGCTTTTATCCCCATAAATAGATTTAAATGCAGTGCAAGCTAATTTTAGCTAAACTGGTTTCCTGAAAGATGAAATAGAGATTAATACTATTTGTAGAAATATATACCACACATTTGGGGAATTCAACGTTGGTGAAAGATGAAACACAGAATAATTCTTAAAAGTAGAAGCAATTAAATATCGTAATAATATATACAACTCCTCAGGGGAAATCCATCTGATAGATACAGTCTATATGTAGACTTAACATATTAAAAATTTTCATACCATTAATTTCAGATAAAAGACCATAGAAGGTCTGTATTTATATACTTTACAAATATTTTAAATATATATACTACATAGGTAAAAATTAGGTAACTGTAATTTGTTTTATACTTATAGTGATTGTTTTATTGGGCATGCAGCAATTCCTTTTAAAATCTAGTCTGCATTGTCAAGTCTGATCTGTTTTATTTGAAAATGTAACATTTTCATGATTTAAATTAAATTGTTTCTTCATTTTGCTTTATATTTCATGAATTCATATCCAACATAAAAAAAATCATTTAAATGAAATCATTCTTATGGGACTTTTGATCTTTGTTACAATTTCATCTTTCCATTTACCTTTACAACATTAAAAAAGGACACTTTCAGAGCCTTTGTGAGGTTATGAAAAGAAGGGACCACACTTCCTTATATTGATAGATTTCATGCATCCCAGTATGTGAAAGAAAAGGAAAGTCAAATACTCATAACTAGTATGTAAGAAATCAAGGAAAATTAACTAAACTATATGACAAGAATCAGATTAGTAAATAATTTACTCTATTGCATATACTACATAAAGTTTCATAAAGAAGATAAAGACTTGGTAATAGCCATAATGGAATAAAACATCATATTGTAATATGATTCATTATCTGTAATGTCATTTAATTAAGATTAGGCCATGAATGAGAGAAAGCTGTCTGAAACTCTATATAAACCACACTGATGTGATACTAGTGAGCTTGGGAAAATACCTGGGAATTATTGCAGAATTTATATCAGCATCTTTAACTGAGTGAATATCTCTATTCTCATCACTGCTGCTCTTATTTAAGGCTTACTCCAGATTTCTATCTGCTAGTGGATGGCCACACATCAGTAATATTTAGTCAGCCCTTGTTGGCCTCCTGTCTGAAAGGCTGTATTTTTTCCAATTAAATTATTGTGATGTCTGATAGAAGGGCCATACCTGACTATAATTAGGAAAATGAAACAAGACACATACAACAGCTTTCTTGTTGAATGGCACCTCTAGTTAAAGATGCATGAGAACAGTATTCTGAGAAGTACCATAAATGTTAAATTCATTACATCTACATATATGATAAACTAAGAATTATACTTACTGAAAACTCCTTTTAAAGTAAGTGAACACTGATTTTCTTTCAAGTAACAAGGTAGACCTTAGATAATCATTTTTACTCTCTGGATGTATTTAGCTGGATGTCTTTAGGCTGAGCACAACCATGACAGTTACTTCTATGTCACATGAGACACTAGAGAGTCCCAAACTAAATTAAGGCTAGACTCAAAACTGTGGATCAGTTAACCCCTGAAGTAAGGCACCAACTGAATATAATTAAGTGAAGTGAGTCTGGGACCTGACTAATTTAAGTCTGCCCCTACAGTTTGCCCGCACACCTAGTTGGATTATCCTTTCTGAGGAACAGTTTTTTACCTTAGCAACAATTTTTGAATACTTAAATGATCTAATTATAAACTCTTCATTACAAAAAAGAAACTGGGAAAACTGAGGAAAAAAACCTTCTCAGTGCAAGGGTGAAAACTGATCCCATATTTCATCAAAAGCAGAACACTAGGCAATGAATTCCTCTCTCACAAAAAAAAATAAAATATCCCAATCAAGAAGAAAATCAAGCATCTTGGACTTAAAGAGTTTAGTGCCATTTAAGATGCTTTAGACTATTCCCTCTAGCATTCAGTATCTACTTCCCACAAGGGACTGTCCTACGTATTGGAAACTCTGTGCGGGTGTCCTAGAAACTTTCAGGCATACAAAATCATCATAGATGACTATGACTAGGCAATTAAGTGGAATTTCTTATTTTGAATGAATGTTTTTTGGTTTTGGTTTGGTTATTTCGGGGGGCTTTTTTGTTTTGTTTTGGTTTGGTTTGAGTTGTTTTGTTTTGTTTTTTTGTTTTGGTTTTTTTGTTTGGTTGGTTTTGGTTTTGGTTTTGGGTCTTTTGTTTTTGTTTTTGTTTTTCTTAAATTCACAGACATCATTTATTCCCCTGGTTTTTGATTTTATTAAAAATAATTAATCCACCATGGAAATTTGTTTCTTTTTGACTAAGTTTTTTCTAAAATTTAGCCTAAAGATAATGATCTTGTAGTACCAAATTTAGTGAACTAAAGATTGAGCAAAATGCATAGGGTCTTTAGTGACTGAGTTTTTGCCAAGAACAAATTAATTCCTCCTTTCTGCAAAGAATAAGAGAATACACAAATCTAAAAGGATATGAGTCAAACAGTTCCTGAAGGTAATGTGCACATTTCTTCATTCTTGTATCTACTTCTTCAGAAATTTTTCATCACCAGAAGAATGGAAAACTGTTACTTTAAAATCAAAGTATTCCACCAGGACCAGACTTTTCTTAAAAATCTATTTTTTCTAAAAAATTGATGTGATAATCAAGTAGAGGCAATGGCTGGGGAAATGGCTCTTTGACTACTATGATAATAGAGAAAAGACTTTTGTAAAGTCAGTTCTATATATATGGAATACTGTATCCAATTCCATGATTGATGTGTGACTGCCCTGTAATAGTTTTGTTGTTTTCAGAACAGCTCATCTTGTAAAAGATAGTATGCAGCCTCCCTCATCAGGAGTCAGTAGAGCCAGTTTAATGAAGGTGAAAGTATGTGTGTTGCAGTTGGGCAAGCTTTTTAATATTGCTACTGAGAAGACAGAAAAACCTAAAAAATCTGTATTAGTCTTCCAAAACAAGTCATAGCAACAAGAAAATCAAAATCTGTTGTGCATTTTTCCTTTGTTTCTTCTAATCGATCCAGCAAATCTTTGCCAAACATTTGCACAGTGTGCCATATAGAAATGTCACTCAAGGGTGAAAAAGAGTGTCACTTTATAAGTAAATGTCATTTTGCAAGTAAATACCATTGAGTAGGGAAAGAAAAATGACACTGAGAAAAGAAGCTCAACAGCTAAATGGCTGATACAAACAAGAAGCAGAGAACGTAATGAAGATTGCAGTTAATTTGTACCCCATCTGTCTGCTGTCCTGATAACAGTACCTGGTAAAGGAGTCTGGGCTTCTAAATCGTCTCAACACTAGAATTCTATCATTCAACACACATCTGTAACAAGCAATAGTGTTTCCACCTTAGCCAGTCATGGCAATTGAAATGCCTCTCCTTTTCAATTCCTTCTTTTTCTTTCACTAACTCAAAGAAAGGAGACTCAGGTTTTGTAGACTTAACAAATAACCTCTCCCTCCATTTTCCTAGCCTTGTCTCCCCTTTCGCTCCATGCATTTGTGTTTCCAAAAATTTATAAAGGATAATGTAAATGAGAAGTTTCTCTTTATCTCAGTCTAAACCTTCCTCTATCCGCCTCCATCTGTTCCCTTAAAGTACAATCTCAGTCTTCTGTTCTTCTACTCTTTCAAACCTTCTACTTACTGTAATTGTTGCAGGTTTTCGAAACAAGTAAGTTCTCAAAGTGGAATTGCTGCCAATATTATCCGGAAGAAAAGAATAAGTCTGGAAAGGTGCTAGCAACACACACACAGAGCAGAAGTATCTTATTTAAGGCAAATTTAGTCTGCAAATATTCTAAGGAAAAATATATATCTGCAATGCTTGGAGAGTTATGAAGAAATGTGGAAGATCTACCTGCATGTCACCTTTTCCCTGAGATTGTCAGTCTTTTATCTAGCAATTTCCACACAAAATCCTAAATCAGTACATCTGCCTTATGATTCTGTTTTCTGACATCCAGAATTCCATACAGTTCTACAAATTTGTCCTTCTTTCCATCTCCCACTTCAAACTTTCCTGTCTTAAAACTTCACCTCTGTTCTGTGTTGCTTACAATCCTAGAGTAAAGTTTTCTCATAATTTGGGAGTGCTGTAATCCAAGGTCCTCTTCTTACCGAAACCTTGATATTTTGGGGGCAGAGACAATTACTTCTTTGTCATAGAAAGGAATGATTTCTTAAAAGATCTTTTTGTTTACAAACTCTTTATTCTCCTTCTTTGTTCAAAGTTAACAGCAGAAGACAGAGGCAGTATGCCTGCTTCTTACCCCAGTTTTCATTAGCTTTTCTTGCCTCAAGTTTCAAGCAGAGAATGCAACTCACAGAATTTGTCTTTTTCTTCTGTGCCCTCTTTTCAGGCTATATCAATAATATACTCAACTAGGAAATTTTTCTTTCTATAAATCTGATTCCAGAATCTGCCATTTGGCTCACTTTGAACAGCGTACACATGGTAAAATGTTTGTTTGCATGAAGGGAATCCATATAACTCGCAAATGAGAAGCTGAGGCCAGTAAAATTGTAGATTTCTACAGAAGCAAAAAATACTCAGTATTTACTGCTTGCTTGTGACATTCCCAAATTACACATCTGCTCTTTTGATTTACATTCTAGAGGACCAGGCAGCAGACAGAAAACACGGTAAGACATTAAGACTATTCTCCCTTGTAAATCTGTGTAGAAGCTGCAAAACATCCTGACTGCTGACAATCACATAGGATAGTAATTGTTTATATGTAAACACTGATTGAAATACATTGCTGTTTAGGTACTTAGCAATGTCAACACATTTCTGGTATGGATGATAGGTAATTTGAAGAACAAATCAGTCCAGCTGTAAATTCTCTTCTCTGCTACAGGAGGATTTTTTCTTTATTCTGATAATTCTGTAAGCTATCCAAGCCAACAGAAAGAAAGAGGAAAGACTGGACACATTAAAAAAAAGATATGTTTTATTAAGCACTTATAGAAGTGACCTTTAAATAATTTACTGAATGTCATATAGAATTTTATTTAGTTTAATCTAGATTCTAATTTTGAGTATTATTTCAGTCTTTATCAACAATATACAAGGATGTAATCTTCCACTCTTGATGATGGTAATGGGATTCTTGGTTATCCAGCTTCAGGACAACTTGAATATTTCTGTTGGCACTGCAGGCAAATGACTTGGCCCCTAGAGGATAATACACTTGTTCAATCCTGATAGGGACTACTAAAAAATAAATAATTTTGATCTGCTTTCGTAACAGTTTCAAGAAAAGATCCAAAGTGTTGATTGTATTTTGAATAGTTGTTAACTTTACTTAGTGGTTTTCATAGTTAAGAGTTTTAACTCCACCATCTCTCTCAATTTAGCAAACATTTTGTTTAAGAGTTTAAATTTTTTGATTACATTTGAATGCATAATATGTAAACAGAATTCACCTTAATTCCATATCATGAAAATATTGAATATAGAGCAGAAGATAATTTATTTTAAGCTTACTGTATATTGAAACATAAGATTTGAAATTACAGTGTAAAATATTTTAACAGTTTGATATTGTTTGCCTTAAAGCTTCCTTTTGCTGTTAGCAGGTGGTGTTAAACCTAAACAGATATCAGGGAAATAGAATGGATCTTTAGAAAAGGCGTAGTTAGCATATGTACTGAGCATGTACGGCTGAGAAATATGAGTGCATCGCCAAAGCTTGGGGAGAAAACTTGACTCCAACTCTTTTAAATGATAGTTTAGGTTCTTAAGACCAATAAGACATTAGTTTTACTGCTACACTATATAACCTTTGTTTACTACCAAATTAGGAAACTCACCTGATATCAATTCAAATTACACTATACTACCACGCATCACAGAAAAGTATTGTTTACAACTTCAGCCCTAAGTTCACATAGCATTTCAAGTGTGTACCACTATTCCTCATTCCACATTTTTAAGACAATCTCAAAAATATATTTATTATGCAAAATTTACTAACCTGGATAGCTCAGCTGGGACTGCAGAAAACGAAAACCTGTGTCTCAGTGTGGACAAGTGTTCCACCGAGCAGCCTCGGGTAGCTCTACTGAAAAGGTTAACTCGGCAGGATGCAAGCACTTCAGGCTTGAAGCTTCTGTTTACAGCTTATCATGGTGAGATTTGAAAAGCAGAATTAGAAAGTGTTACAGGGTAGTTTTTTTTCTTTCTTGAGAGCTGAAGGATTGAAAATTAAAACAGATTGTTGGTTTATGCTGTTTTAGAGAAAGTTATTTTATTTTGTTCTTGTAAAACTTTTTCAACTGTTGATTAAGGTGATAATATACTGCGTAATGATGCAGATGCTAATGGCCAACCTATAGATCATAGTATTTGTGGCAGTCAACTGCATAATGGCCTTCAGTTTTACTTTGTCTATCATTGATTGTAGGCATTGGGAAAAGGTACATTATATCACGGATACTCTGTGATCTATTTAGTAATATGTAGAGTAGTCCATTTGCCTGTGAATTTTGAGTTCAGAATATCATATGATGCCCCTGTAAAATTTTGTTTACAGCTAGTTTTCTCAACATGGCATGAGACAGAAGATAGGTTATGGTTTACTTGCTCTCTGCATCATTCTGGCAGTTATCGATTTTAAGCACTGGATAAACATGATAATTGTTATTTGTGGTCTCATTGTAATACACCTTGCGATATGCATAGCTGTGGCCTTACCTGAGAATCCTGGGCATTATTTAACGAGCCTTGTTTTTAATTACACTTTTGGCCTTCTCTGGGATAAGAATGATACTCAGTTGAGCTGTCACCCTGAGGAGCTACGCTGGAGGAACTATACTTCCTTCTATTATACCACATTGATTCCACTAGATTTTGATCTAATGAGCAAAGCTTTGTTAGTGAGCTTTATATTCCTCATGAGAGTGATGAGATACTGGGGCAGGAGTTTCCCAATCACCTCAGGTCCCAGTGAGTACACTGCTTAGTAACAGACCGTGCAAAACACAAATCTAAGACTGCTGCTATCGTATCTCAGAAAACAAGAACCACAGCTACACAGAGAGCATTAGCCTTAACAAGTAACACAACTACACATCATGAGCAATCTCAAGCACAGCAGCTGCACAGACAGCTACTCTACCTAAATCTGTCAGTGGTCACAAACACCATAGCTATGCCAAGGGCTATCAGAGAATCACCCACCCAATATGAATCAGATAATTTTGAGCCAGGTACTTGGATACCTACTATGGATGCACTTACTTATTCGACACTGGTGCCAGTTGCATCCTGCGAAGAAAAGGAAATACAAACAAACCTCAGGAGAGGAGGCAAAAGAGCTTGAAAAGGCAGTTAGTAAGGATAAGGATGGTGACGAGGGTGAAGAAGAAACAGCTCCTATTCCAGAGCAAGAGGAAGAACCAGAAAAGGGTCCTTCACAGCACCCAGAGTGTCCTTCACGATTGTCAAGTCCTGCCCAACTGCCACGTCAATGACGACCATCAAGCCCCTTAGGATTTCTAAGACTTTCACAATCATCAAGTCTTTTATTATTGCCCAATTCCTTAAGATTGTCAAGTCCTCCATGACAAAAAAGTCCTTTGAAATCAGTGCTATCACAGGATCAGCAAAAGAATAGTTCAGGACAATCAAACCCGGATGAAAACAGCAGATCCTCATCTATGAAGGAGTTGCGTCTTCTAAGAAAAGACCTTAAATGTTGTGATGATGAGCCAGTGGTTTCCTGATTGCTTCAGTGCTGGAATAATGGAGCTGATAACACAGACTTAGCTGGAAAAGAAGTCAAGGGGATGGGATCAGTAGGCAGAAATGGAAGAATTAACAAGGCACTTTGGAGAAAGACAAAGATCCTTAGGCTCTGGAGACTGTAAGAGACATGTATCCCTATAAAGATGACATCGAATGCTGCCCAATAGTCTGGAAAATCATGGAGAAAGGTATTAAACACCTGAGAGAACTGGGAATGTGAGAAGTAATCTATAGAAGATGGTGTTTCAGTACAGACCCTGATGAATTGCTGTGCCACAGAACTACGTTGCGGAAGTTTGTGCAGAGTGCCCAACAGACTTATTCCCATACGTTGTCAACAATGATCTGGGGAGACACTACTGGTAATCAAACAGTGGGTAAAGTGGTTGACAAACTCAGACAATATGACAATATGACTCGGACAAATTCCCCTGACCTTACAGGCCTGTGTCTCAGCTCTGGAGAAATCATCAGAAAAAACAGCTGAAAGAATTGACAAACTTCTTTGATAAATTGTCTCATAGGGATAGATCCTGCTTCTCACAGACTGAAATCTCAGTCATTAAGAAAAAACATCCTCCTACAAAACCAGCCCGAAAGACTCAGCAAATACCATGACGCATCCTGTGGGGTTTTTCTGTATTGCCTCAGAGAGAATATGAGGAGATGATAGGATGGACAACCTACTGCTACCCTGAAGTCACAAGTTCATGACTTACAAGGTAAACACCTAAATGCACAGTTTTGGCTGCAGAAATCAGCTGAGTTGGGGCTATGCCATGAACAGATGACATTGCTCAAGGTGTGTCAAAGCCTTAGAATATTGTTACAGAACTCATGTTGATCATTTGTCATAACTGATCACAATGATCATTCATTTGTGCCGAATTTCAAGTGACGAAACACTACATTCTTCCTTCAGTGACTGCTTTGTGTTCTTAATGGAATTGATGCTTTAGCATAAGATCTGTAACTGTCTGTGGAAAATTTCCTTGGTAAGCAAATAGTTCAGGTGTTCCAACAAAAATTCCAGCTAGTCTCAGAAATTCATTTTATAGAGCTGTGATTTGTGTGTGCGTGTGTGTCCACAGGTGCTTGTGCACGTGCATGTATGTGTGCTTCTGTGCATCTCTAAAGGACTGGAAAAAAATCCTGTTAAGTATTTAGCTTTCTAAAGAGAAATGCAAGTTGAGAGATGACATTTAATCAACCTTTTTTTTTCCTGGAGTTCAGTTGTTAGCCTAATAATTCTGTAAAAAGGGCTGAATATTCTCATAGAGTACGTAAGTCACTTTATCCCTATAGTGAATGCAGTTAATAATAAAGTAATAATAAATATGCTTGCAGGTGCAAATGCATTTACAACAGATAAGCCAGCCTTTAAAAGGATCCTCACTGTACAAATCACTGAAAAATATATTATATCCAACATTTTAAGGGTGTCTTAACTACGGTAGGTAGCTAAGCCCCACACAGCCTCTCACTCAGTCCCCTGCGCTGGGATGGGAAATAAAATTGAAAGAACAAAAGCAAAAGAACCTCATGGGTCAAAGTAAAGATGGCTTAATAAGTGAAACAAAGCCATGCACGCAAGCAAAGGAAAATAAGGAACTCATTCACTACTTCCCACTGCCAGGCAGGTGTTCCATTTCCAGGAAAGCAGGGCTCCATCACATATGATGTTTACTTGGGAAAATAAATATAACTCTGAACATTCCCTGTTCTTCCTTTTTCCCTCAGCTTCCATTGCTGAGCATCATATGAAATGGTATGGAATATCACTTGGGATGAGCTGTCCCAGCTGTGCCCATTGCTACTCTCTTACCCATCCTGAGTCTAGGAAAGGCCTTGATGTTGTGTATGCACTGCTCAGTAATAGCTAAAACATGCCTGAGTTTATCAATTTGGTTTTCATCCCAGATCCAAAACATAGTACCATACAAGCTACTACTACTACTACAAAAAAACCCCAAGACTCTGCTTCAGAAAAAATCAGTATGGAAGGCAAGGTTAGTTTTATGGCCATATTTGTAATTTATTGGTTTCTGACTGAATTTGTTGGGTAAAACCTCACTATAAATCTCAAACACAAAATCAAGTTGAGTGGATTCTTAAAAGAGAAACAGTGGTTTCTCTTCTCAACATTTTTTGTTCTGTCAACAGAATAAAAAATAGACAAAAAAAGCAAAAGATAATCACTATATCATCTAATAGATTTGTAGCAGAACTAGCAACAGTTGAGAATCAAGGACTACATTCTTCATCCTTAATCCATATGAAATAACTCTCTAACTTTCTTCCTCCAGTGGACAGAGGAAAACAAGAAATCAGGAGGGTGATTCATGCTGTCATCAGAGAAGTGTCATAGGGGAGGAATTATCTGGCCTGAGTTAAATTCTCTACATATTCAGTGGAGAAAAAAATGAAACACCCATGCAACAATTTATCTTAGATACCTGAGATAGCTGAGATAATTTATGCTGTGACAGTTATTATATCTGTGCATTGTTGATAACTGCAACTAAGACAATGAGCTGAGAATTAGACATCCCACAGAGATATGTCGAAAGCAACAAATACTATCCTAATTACCTTTATTGCCAAGGGCAACATACTGTGACCAGGCATATAAGAAATTAACACTTAAAATATAATTCTCTATAGTGTCTATATTTTTTGTTTGTTTTATTTATCTACTTTACAGTGCTGTAATCCATATAATCTGTATTTAAAGAGGCCATGTTTTCTTTGTATATTCACCTGGATGAACGTCTCCTTTATCTCAGTTCTTGTATTATCTTATCCTGGGAAATTATCTTCATTTCTAAGTAATACCTATGTTACTGTATTCCTTGCTATTCTTTCTGCAACCTTTATGAGACCACAGTTCACATCCCACTGTTTTCTCTCCTGTACTTTCTCTATATTGCATCAAATACTACAGAGCATATCTGTCTTCAGAGAACAGCTGGAGAAGTTTATGCACAACAATCAGTCCCAAGAACTAATTGGTGATCAACTTATAGTGGTAAGTATATTCTCATCCTGATTTGCTATTTGGTGAAGTACACCATGTCACTGGAAAGCTTTTCTCTGTGCTCCGGAGACACCAGAAATCCCCTTTGCTTTATGCCACCTCATCAAATCAAAATGTTCAGTCAACATGAAGGAATATAAAATTATCACCGAAAAAACAACTGATTAAATGATGATGCCATCTATTTTATTTCAAAGAACATTCTCATTTATTTCTAATTTTGCCATGTTACTTCATGAACATGTAGTCATTTAAAAGATTATCTTTAAAAGATTTCACTTGGCCTTAGTTACAGTATTTAATCTTTAGTCTTTGCTCCTTATTTCAATAATACAACATAAAAGATTTGCTAGTTATGTGTTTGTACAGAGCTTGTCATTTTATAATATGACATAACATGAAATTTTGCCTTTGCAGTACATTTTGATAATGTCAAATAAACAGAAAACTGGAATTTTTAATTAGACTTGTTTTTGTCTTTCTCAAATTAAAGACATAGAACCACTCAAACACGCAAATTATTTGTGAGAAAATATATTAAATAGGATTTAGCTGACATCTACCAACAGCAATATAAAACTACAAAAGATGAATTTCTTCAATTTGAGTATAGGGTTTACCTGTTGGTTACAGTATTTGCATGATGATGTTGTATTATCTTGTCATCTTGATCATCAAAAGCTAAGCTGTGCATACAAAAGAAACCAATAAGAAAAAATTAGTTTTATGAAATTAATTATTCACTAAAAGTGGTGTGCTCAACAGAATGTCTTTAAGATTAATGTATCTGTAAAAAAGATACACCATCTTTGTACTAAACCAAAACATACATAATAGTACAAAGAAGACTCTTTAGTGAAACCTAATTGAAGATAAACCTTTTCACATTAAAGCATGTTCTTGACAATAAGGTTATACACAAAACCTTTCTATGATTAATCTAGAAGTTTAAGCTAAAGACGTACCGTATAATTGCTTATTATCATTAGCCTCTTACAAAATCTTAAGGGAGAACATAATTTGCACAAACATATGCTCCTTCTTGGATTACTAAATATTTCTTAGGGGAAAATGGTTAGAACATTAATGAATAACAACAACAGATAATTTCGTTACATTTAACACAGACATAAGAATTTGTATCTGTATCAGAAATGTTAATTGCCACAGTATATATAAGACGCAGTGATTTACAAATGTTTCTTGTCTAATACATTTAAACAGTTATTCAACCTGTAAAAAAAATGTATTGTAAATCATTACATTAATTTCTTTCTTTTAAAGACTTTTTAAGAATTCACTTCTATGTGGAGAAAATACATGTGTCTTCTTGAATTTCATATAGTTTTCCTATGAAAATAAATTAATAAAATGCATGATATGAAGTTTAAAATTTTGTATGGTTTAATAAAGTGCCAATATAGAGATTCATAAGGAAAATGATGGAAAGTAAAACTCGTTGAAGTTACAGGAATAAGAAACGCAGATGTAACATTTGTGTTACTAGGACAAATGCCTTCTACTGCCTGGCTGTAGTTCTACTGGTTTTGACTTACTGGAACAAATTTTAAACAACTTTTGAAGGAAATCATGTCATTCATTTACTTCCATTTTGTTTTATAATAAAAGATAACCCTCTATAAAATATTCGATAACCAATATATGGGATCAGTTGGCTTTTCTTAATATGTCAGCTATTTTCACCTTAATCGAATGAAACTTTGCCTAGTAGGAAAAGACGACAATATCAGAAAGCTTTTCTATATCAATGGTAATTTTTTTTATTTTGTTTTGGTTTGTTACTTAGCAATAGAAGGTCCTACATGTTATTTAAAAGTTTAATTATTTCTTTTATGTGTCAGTGCAAATACATTTGCAGTCAGAGACTTGGTTGATCCATGTAGTTTTGACATGTCTTTTCAGACTGAAAAATTTGTTCTAATCAGATTAAGAGCAGACCAGAGCTGTAGAATTTACAGGAAAGGTAGGCTTTCCTTTCATTGAAAGGCATGATAATTTGGAAGGTTGCTTTATATATTTTTAGTTGCTTTATATATCTTTCTCTCGACTTGAAAGGCAGATAAAAAACTTCACTGTGCCTAAATCTAGGTGC
This sequence comes from Geococcyx californianus, assembly GCA_013389885.1. Taxonomy (NCBI): domain Eukaryota; kingdom Metazoa; phylum Chordata; class Aves; order Cuculiformes; family Neomorphidae; genus Geococcyx; species Geococcyx californianus. The sequence continues at coordinate 20,438 of VWPV01017265.1, read as the reverse complement.
CTTCCATTGGTCCATCTAACACAATATATTGTCATTGTTTTTGGATGAGCTTGGCTCCTACCTTTATCTCCATCTTGTATGTATTAGAGTTCCAAGAAGATTTTTCATTGAAAAAGACATGGGGCTAAAAGAATGTTAAATCAACTTTTTTCTTATTGAGATGCACATTAGAATATTCTTGAAAGTGTTATCTATTCAGTAGCTCTAGTATTGAGATAAATAGACCAACAAGAGGTCAATAAACAGCCCATTATGAGTGTGAGTTCCAAAATTATGAACTTAGTTTTTTTTTTAATTTGTCTAGTTGCCAAATTATTTTTTTTACTCGCTTAAACTGATTTCTAAATTAAATTCAACACAATTTTCCATAATGTAGCCTTACATTTCAGGAAACTTGCAACGTTAACTTCAGTGATAAACCTTCTCAGTTTCTTTGGGAGTGTGTCCTCATCACTGAGTTCCCTACTTCTTCCTACACTGAGGTCACCTTCACCTCATATTTGTCTTTGCAGAGCAGCCCTCCTTCTCTTACTACTACTTGACACTAAATTCCAGTCCCACCATGTTATAACTACATATAAGTTATAAGATGAGAAACACAAGAATTTAACTTTTATAAAGATGAAGCAGTTAAAGTATAGAGAAACAACTTTATCTCATTTTGCATTTAGAGAACTGAAGCATAGGCTAAGTAATTATTTAAGCATTGTCTACCATGAATTAAATCCAAGGACCTTAAAGATCAGAACTCTTACTGTGTGACAAATCTTCTCTTGGAAATATATTTACATATATCAGATTTATAGATTCAATTTCTCAGGCTGTTTAAGGTTATATTGAGTTTTATTTTTCTTTCCCCAACCATCTCATACCCGCACCAAATGTGTTGCTGCCATCCAATAGCAGGGTTTAGTTACTGTACTTAAATATTTCTGTAAATATTAATCACTATTTGAAACTATTCTTTTTTTTTCTTTTAAACCTTACAAATACATTACCTTAGCTTTTTAAGTCATACAGAATGAAATATCAATCAGGAAAAGGACTCCAGGGATCTCATGATTTTGAATGCCATACTACAAAACAACACATCTTCATGTATAAGATTGTATCTCAAATAAGTCATTAATTTGGGCTTCAGCAAGGAGCTATGTCGCTTGAATAACAAAATATTTGTACAATTTGTAGCAAATTTAAAGAAAATAACAGTAGGCATTTGTTTCCAAGAGACAATTGCTTTTCTTTATGTCAAAGCTCATTAATATGCAGACTTTTACTTTCTTCAGTAAACATGACTCAGTAAAGATTTTAAAGATTCTATAGTCTTAACTTACTATTTTTCAGCAAGATCATAAAATAGTTCTAAAGCTCCCAAATAAGGAATTTATTTTATTTTATTTTACAAGACAATGTGGCAGTTAATGATATTGAATTGTGTCTGTCGGCCAAGATATTTCTATTATAAGAGGGGGATTTGCATTGTGCTAGAGACCTGTGTAAAAACACAACAGGTCACATCACTTTTTGTAGATAACAACTGTCCAGTCTCACTTTCCCTTATATCCATTTATGCCTCATATTTGATAATCTGAAACTAGTAACTAAGGATGGGATTGTCTACACTATTTAAGACTTTATATAGATCAAATACATCTTGGAATTCTGTGTATGTCATAGTCCTTTAAAATCAATGGTTTATAGGTAGATCAGACTGTCACAATAATATTTTACTTGTTTTAAAATATTGTCAAGCAAATCATAGTATATTGCAGTTAATTGTGTCATTGGTCATAGCACCTACTTTTCCTCACTTCACTATTTGCACTGTGCTGTATCCTTGTTTTCTTATTCCAGTTCTTCAATTTCTGTATGTACTTTCTGTCTCTGTGTGTTGTAATACTATTTAAAATTGTAGCAAAACAAGTGTATTGTGGACTGTGGATATTTGACTTTATTGTCTTCTATTGTTTCAATAATTTACCACTGTTACCTTTGTCTAAATTCAATATAGATCAGCCAAAACCATTCTGTATTGGGCTGCTAACAGAGTGGTTTAGAAAACCAATCATTCTCTAAATCCTAAATCTTTCAATTTTGTCTCCGTTCCGTAGCATGCCTTGGAGATTTCCCAATTAATACCAAGGAGGTAGAAATAGGTTGAAATCAAATCATCCATAAGCACAATCTTGTTAACCTAACTTGCCCTTCTTATCGCTTCATACAAGTTTTCATTTCCGTTTCTTTTTCCTGTCCTTGGAGGTTCATTGTACTGTGTACCTGTCTTATAATCACTTTAATACTCCTATGTATAAGCTAGCTTATTTCCTGAAGATGTCAATTCATTTCTTCATGTGCTTCATTTTTCCTAACTTGTAAGAGTATAATAAAACCTTAACAAAAAACAATCTTTCTTGGGAAACTTTCTGCTATCAGAGAACACTCTAAGGAGTATTAGGTGATTGTATGAGATATATACCCTTTTCCCTAAAAGCTATGTTGCTCATGTTGTCCTAAATTTTTAGAATAAATCCAATTATATATTGAAATGGAAACTCATAGAAGTACCCTCCAACTTTTTTAACTGAGCAGAGTTCTAAACACACAGAAGCTCAAAAATACAACTCCCTTGAACACTCTCAAAACATAAAGACTTTCATATGTAATACTTTTATTTTGCAGAGGAAGTGTTTATTTGTTTGTTTGTTTTTCCCCATGTGGATAATTATATTTGCAAACAAACAAGCCAATGTTACAAAAAAATGTTAGTTGTATACTATTTTGATAAAAATTAGTAGGCATATTTGATCTCCACCATGATACAATGGAAGACAGGCACAGAAAAACTGATTCAGTTCAAATATTTGTTGGCTTCACTCCATCACAAAAATCAACCATTTCTATACCTATGTTTAATACTGAAGCACTCATTTCCCTTTCCTTTCGAGCTATGAGAACAGAGTTAAATTTCCTCTAAGAATGCCAGCTTGTAACCTTTCCAGATACAGCAAATGAAACACAGCTCAAAATGGATTAAAGTAAGAACAGACTATAGAGAAAAGAGACAATGGCTATAATCCTCCAGCTATCTTCTTTTATTATGACCTCACTATTTTCAAGCACCTCAAAATGATAAAGAGGGCCAAATCCCGTCTCTATATTATATACATTTCTCATTCTAGTTTATCCGAAGGCAGAACTGAGAACCAAATTTCTTTCAGTAGAATCTGTTCATATTTGATGTAGGATATCTCCCTTTCTCCTCAGGATTTATTTCTCAAATTTAATAAAAATCAACTATTTAGAAATGTCTTGTATTCTGTCTTTTCACATGAATACCCTGACACTGGCACTTTGTCCCTATCTAATTTTCATTGCACATTTCTAACATCCATGTATACAGTGTCCTTTCATCTGTCCATTCACTTTCTGGACTACTTTATTTTTCATTCTAGTTTTCTTTGCAGCTCTCCTAGAGTCCAACTGTAAAAGCTTCTCCTTGTGGAATTCCAAATGTCTTAATTTTCCTGCTAGTTACTTGTTAATTTTAATTAATAATTTTTTTAGCTGCCCTAGAACTGAAAAAGCAGTCATGCTTAGTTTCTAAAGCATTTGTATTATGTTACCCAACTCTAATATGTAATTCAAGCATTTTACATATTTAAAACAAGTAAATAAGCAAACAAAGTATAAACAATTTTTTAATGTCAGTTTAAAAATGGGCTAAAGTGAAATTTCTAAAAACATACTTTCTTACTCCAAATAAATATCTTTAACACAGTACCTTCTAAGCTCAAATTACCAATTGCTCCATGAAAACAAAAAGAAATAAGGCAATAACTTACACATTCTACAAAAGTAATGTTTATGTAATGTTCCATAATTACTTTTTCGGCATATATATATATATATAAAATTTTCTGTTGTAAACAAGAATTTCTTCCGATCTAGAGAAGGCAGTTAAGGAAGACTGAGAATTTCTGAGATTTCTGGTACGGTAATTTCAAAGATACACCAACTCAGTTTCTCAGGCAATAGATAATTAGCTAAACTGTACTTCTGGATGATTATTTCTATCTTCTGAGGAATCTCATGTTATAATGGACAAAATGTCATGAATAATGAGGATTACATTGCTGAAAGCTATATCACTAAATGTAAAAGTGTATTGTCCCTTGTCTTTGAGGAAGGAAAGAATTTTTTATGCAATAGTGGTCTCAGTTCTATTTCATTTTTTCCTTGAGAGACAATGTTAACATTACCTAGAAAATTAAAAACTGAAGATAAGGATATATAAAGCTCACCTTATATCTGAAGCAGAAACTGAAATAAAAGAACTGATACAATTTTCAAAAGCCTTAGTATACTCAGATAAAGTTTGCAATATTTAACATGTTGGTTTTTTTGCCTCTGAAATGATGTTATAAAGTTGTAATTGTATTAGGTGACTCATACTTATGCAATTACCTTAGGATATTGCATTGTATTTCCAAGGATAAGTTTTTTCTAGGTGCTACCTATTGAGTTAATTAACATTATCTCACAGATATAGACTAGACTTCTATTTTCTAAGTGAGATGCTTAAAATACAGAAATAGGCTCCTTCACCGCATGCTGTATGGTGTCTATATTGCACAGCATCCCCTAAATCACTGTATGTTTTAAATACATCACAGATAAGGTGGAATACTCTCTCTCCTGTTCTTCTGAAATAGCAAGCAACAGGAATAAATTTCTGTTCAAAGAGGTTTCCGCAGAGGATGATACCATTGAGCAAGCAGCGAATGAAGCCCAGCCAATGGCAATTATTAGGATTTCGCTCTGTTGAGTTCTTGTTGCCATGTAGCAACTGGCTTTTACTTGGATTTACTTGCAAGCTTGAAGACTAGAGGGAAAGCCAGCAAGTATATGTGCATTGGAAACTCCTCTCGATGACCATTTCATCCCTTGACAATTTTGATGCACCTCAGCACCTGAGATGCTATAGGTGTTCTGTAAGGGTGTTTGTGCGTGATATACAGATGTTGAGATCCCATCTAATACTATAGGTACTAGGTATATTTAGCACCATTTCCATAAGTGTCAAATGGTTTAATAAGTCCAGAAATGTTTTAAAGAAAATGAAAAATTAATTTTCTGGCTATATCTCAATAACTCACCCTTTCTGGCTAAGAATCTTGCTGTTCAACAGAAGCATAGGTGCGTCCAGAGGGTGACTAACACAGGGATAAATTCTTAAACTAAATGAAATATGTCAAAAATGTGGGTGGTTCACTGCTGGATAGTATCCCAGGATAATCCATGCATGAATCTGAGCAATTTCAAGATGACTATTGCCAAGATGCTGCACTGTTTAGCTGTTTCTTGGATGGACATGAGCAGAGCAAATGGAGGGCACCAGGGCAACTCCAGCCCCAGGCATCAGGCACTTCTACAAAGATGGTAACAGGTCACTTCTGGGCTAGGGCACACATCATGGACGGAGCCTGGCTCAGCAGGGCCGATGGCCAGTCAGAGCAGGATTGTGGAGATCTACAGATTGTCCCTGTTGTGGGCTTGCAATGCGTCCTGGGCTGTGGGTAGAGTGAGGGGAACCCTGAGATGTGGGCTGGGACACTGAGGTCTGTGAATGCCCTCAGGGCTGTGACAATAGTGTGGATCCACGGCTATGTTGCTAAAATGAACAAGGTTTCAATGTTCTGCGAATATCGTTAAGTAAACCAACACTAATGGTGTGTGATGGTGGAGAACAATTGGAATTCAGCTGGCACAGTCCTTTTACATCCCAAACAAAAGTGTTGTCATTGCTCTTGAGTGCCAAACTGCCAGGTGGCCAAAAATGGTATTTACTACAGCTCACAAGATGGATGTTAATCTTAAGGAGAGTGTGTTTAAAGTAATATCTCAATACATAAGACAATACATATTGTCTAAATTCACTATGATATCTCTCCCTCATGCTGTAAATGTGAAATGTGAAGGCTACTGCACATCCCTGCCTCTTCTCTCTGTCTCTTTAAGTTTCTTCCTTACATATCCAGCCTCCAAACACCTTGTAACATACTGCATCAAAATTAAGACCCTAAGCAGGTGGTATAGACAAGCTAGGCCTCTGAAGTACTATCATACCCCAGAGATTACTCCAAAAGAGTGAAATATTTAGTGGCTATCTTGTATTCACAAGTTTGTTGTTTTCTTTTTTTTTTTTTTTTAGAATTATTATTCTGTTTAATGATCAACAAATAAAAATTTTATTTCAGTGGAAAGGAGTATTAAGATGTACTCTGATGCCACAGCTGAGATACTTAATAATATATGAGTGTTTTGTAGTCTAATAGTCTAATGGTTTTGTAATGGCTTCAGGCTTTGCATTCTTTTGACTTCATGTCTTATAAAATGGAAAATATCCTCTGTTTATTTCTCACTTTGCTGAGCAATACTTTCGGATGGTGCTCAGTACAAGCACCAAGCACACCGTCTCTTTCACAGATTATATGCTTCAAGAAAATAAAATGTAAATTTTGAATTAGTTTTTCTTAATTTGTTCATTATTTTGTATTTCTCATTCCTTGGATTCCAGACAAATAAAGAGAAGTACATTGTATGCTGCAAAGTAGCCTCAGACTTGTTTCTGACTGGAGAGTAAAAGAAATGCCCAGAACATTAAAAGAACATTTTTATAGTTGTTGTTGTTGTTTTTAAAGGTGTTTTTAATGATGTATCCTCTTTTTTGGAATTTTCCTTCCTATTTGGAAAACAGTTGTGCACATTGGGACTCACTCTCTATTATTTGAGGACCCATGAATTGGTGGAAGATGTTTTCAGATGTAACTAGCAGTGCCAATTACAAAACTGCAGTGTCTAGTGTAGCACTAGACTCAGTAAGCGAGGCATTGAATACTGAGCAAGTTTAACAACAAAGGCTCTTTTTGTAGCCACTAAGCTTTTTTATTTCATTTCTTGCTAATAAACTTCGTAAATGGCAAGCAAAGTTTTTAGTAGTGTGTTTGCCATTGGCTTTAATGGGAATCACATAACCAAAACTCATTGTATAGGTTTAAAAACATAGGTGATGTTGGAAGTTATTGTATGGCACATAGTTAAAATTCAGACCATACAAAATACAATTCTATATAATTAGAAACAAAATGGAAAAGAATAGATAATATTAAGAGAACAAGCAGCAAATATGATAGCACAAAAAAAAATATTTAAAAATATATATTAATTCAGTGAAAACTATTATTCCACTGACTTTGGTAGAGCTAAGACAAATTATAGAATCTGACCCATAGGTTTATGTGTTTACAGACTCTTCTTATTTGCTAAAATTATGACTTTGTAAATGTTTAATGAATTTATTCCATAAGTGTATTTCCTAACTCTTTAATGTTAAGATCAAGAATTTTATGAATAATAAGGTTTTACATAAGGTGTTTACAGTCTGACTTTCATATTAATGTCTAATACTTCATTTTCAATTAGTTCAGGATTATACTTTGTAAAACAGGCAATGTTAACAAGCATAACATACCTACCTTTATATCCAGTACTGTTAGTGATATATGCAGCACTGTTACTTGAACATGAAAAATCTATTTATAACTTTCTAAATATATGTCTATAAAAGTGATATCCACCTAAGGAATTTAAATTGATACTTTTATTTCATGTTTCTCTTTGAGTCATTGTAAATTCTCTTGCTTTTATCTTTTTTTCTTTTTTTTTCCCTTATCTTTTAGGGTAATGACCTTATAGACATGAAATATGTCAAAATTTTCTTTTATGGTTTTCAGAACAAAAACATTTGTAGAGCACAAATTTATGTGCAAAAATGCCTGTTAAATAGGAGAAAGACAGCATATCTCAAACATATTTTAAAAAATGTATTAAAACTCTGCTTAGGCACGTGTTCCTATTCCTTCTGATCATATCTGCACTTACCTGAACTGGCACCTCCCTATAGCTTAAAAGTGGTGAAGATTTGCAAGGTTTCGCTTTACCTGTAACTGTACTGTCTTTTTAGGTAGGTTGAGCTCAGGCTACATTCATGCTACCCATAATTTCTCTTTGTTCTTTTATCAGGAAAAAATGAACCTCTTCTTAGGAAGAATTTAAATGCTCTCTGTCTCCTAATGTTGTCTCCTATGTTGCACTGTCACAAGGACAACCAACACAGGCAGACTGCCGAAACAGAAAGGGAACAGTGGGACACATCTACAGTATGTGCAGGGAATCAGTAATAATACAATTAAAGCAACAAAGAATCGACTGGTCAAATGTAAATGTCTACTTCAGGGTGAGATTAATTGCTCTCTGAAGTCCCCTAGCTGTACTGATGAGTTAAAACCAGCTTGGACAGGACAATCTCAGACAAGTGCTAAGATCTTGCATAGTCAGGTCAGTGCAAAGACTATGGCCTCCTACTACTAATGTCAAAATTATATTTACTGGGATGCACTATAATTTATGTCCTCAACAAAAAAAACCCACATTAAATCTGTGATCTGAGCAGTGACCGAGTCAGCAGAAGCATTTGAATTATGCATTACTCTTTAAACTATGTAGTATTAATCCAAGTAGCTTTGAAAACATGATGAATGCTGGAGACTTCAAATGTTGGATGGCAATTTAGAATCTGGTCACTTTAATGACCTGATAGTAGGCACAGAACTTGACGTGTACACCATTAGAATTTGATGCTGACGGCATGTGCTGTAATTTTGTCTTTTATAGAAACCTTTCCATGACTCACTTTTATTTATTTATTTGTTTGTTTGTTTATTTGTTTGTGTGACGTGCTGAAGATCGTATCTTTGCAAGATAATTAACAATAACAGCATTATTTTTAATTAATATTTATTTGGCTCCTTGCTACTCTGAGGGTTTATAGACATTTCCTAACAATGCTTAGTATAGCTATCAGTAGTTCTCATTCCTTAAAATATTGATTACTTTTTATGTATCCACTTTAGCTTTGTTTTCACAGTATTAACCAGTAGCATACATTGCTATCTCCTTTTGAAGATTATTATTGACTAGTTTTGTTAAAATTTCAATACCCACTCTTCTAGATCAAAAGACATATTAAATACACGAAGACATTCAACATATCACTTAATCCAATGCAAGAATGAATCCTAGAGAGAGCAACATTAAGCTCTTTCAACATAACAATTTGAGATTTTAAAGAAAACACATTCAAGTAAAACTGTAATCAATCTTTAAACTCTCATCGTGAACACCGAAAGAAAGAAGTAGAAATACTTTACACATAGGGACAGCAGGTACATACCAGATACATTTGGAAAGAAAATTAGTACTCCTTAACGATTTTATTCATTATCCTGCTGATAGGAAATAACTGAGCCCAAAAGGGCTTTGTTCATTTATTTGTTAAACTAAAAAAAGATATGGCAAAACATACCTGTTACTTCCTGTCATCTTGGAGTTTTGCAGTTCTTTGTGCTCTCCTCTTTTATTTGCTTTTCATTGTCTATTTGTTTGGGGATTTTTCCAATGTACAACATCTAGAATTAACTTTCTGGAGTTGTGATATATATGTTTATGATCATTAAATATTCCTTTTACATAATGCCTTATGTTATATCTTACATTTTTACTTTAAATTCAGATATAATGTCAATTTCAGTTACATACTTAACATTTTGTTATATACCAGCAAAGAATATATTTTCACCATAAGAAAATAAAGTAAAATACAGTATATATTTCCATTCTATATATATTATCTAGTTATACAATATACATAGAGAGAGAGAGGAAGAGAAATCAAGAGAGAGACAACTGTAAACCCCATATCAAGTAGACTGTGCAGGTCTTCCTAAAGAGAATGCACTGATTTCAAATCATACCCATATTGCTGCCTTCTTCTTACTTTTTTTTTTCTTTTTCTTATAATTTGCTGTAATTACATATTTCTTTTCTAACAAGAGGCATTTTTTTCATAATCTTGGAAGAATATTTAGATCATCATAAAGCCATCGGTTCTAGGTAACACCCCTTAATTTATTTCTGAAATGAGAAAGCATCTGGTTAGTGTGAATGAAATTTTCTGTTACGCACCAGATTTGCAAGCTCTCAAGAATTTATTTCAAGGTTGTGTTTATCGTTACAGATCAAAGAACCTCACTATGAGTAGAAAAATACTTAAATTCTCAGTTTCCTGCAAATTGCTCTGAAAACTTCACTAATGATACATCCTCTCCTTTGACTTTCTGTTCACAGAAAGACTGCCATCCTGATAATGACCATAGATTAATTAAAGTAATGGACTAAGACTGAGTTTTGGAAACAGCTGGGAGAATCTAAATTGTGCTGCGGATAGCACAATGTACAAAAGCATGAGGCTCAAGGTGTCACTGATCTTAATTAGTACATACAAAATTTATGTATTTGTTGTGCTTGAGCAGTCTATTTAAGTATTTTAGTATCTTTAAACTAACTTGAAAGATTCTTTTTGTCTCTGTCTTTCTCTTATCCTTCGCGTGTTATTCTTGGTATATGTCTCTGGTGTTACCTTCCACCAGTTACATACTATTTAATTTGTTAATAGAATGTCTTAAAGTTGTGGATTTCAAGTGAGATTTTCTTTCAGACAAGACTGACAGATGTGTCGTTACTGAGAATAATTCTTTTCAGGAGTCACTAATAGAAGATACTCTTCCGTTTCGTTGTAGTAGTGATAGATCGTCATATTTTGGCATTCTCCTGGAATCTTGTTAATATTTGGCTTTGTGGTATCAGCACCATAACAACCAAAAATAAAACAAATTCAGAATATGAACATCTCATTATTTATTAAAAATCACCACCCTCTCTTAACAAAACACTGCTTCATGTGATGACTCCTGAAAGAGTCACCTTGTTTCAGCCAGCTTCAAAATTAGCCTCTGTTGATCTGTAATGCCTGAGATATCTCATAGACTATGTCTGTCCTCACAATGATGACTCACATTTACAAATGTTTTCTGTAGGATCTGTCATTCTGATAATAGTGGGGAAGTTAAAAAAAAATAGTGGTACAACACTTTCTCAACAACAGGACCAAAGCTTTGTCTGAGCAGATTAAAATAAATCTAAGTTTAACAGCCTTTCAATTAAAATATATACTTATCCAAATGTCACTGAAGATGACACTGAGGAATAGAAGAGGAATTAAAAGACAAAACAAAAAGAAAGACATAGGATGTGGTTTAAAACACCATAAATAAAAATGCATTCTCAACTCTAACTGTCTTGAGAGAAGTAAAGAGAAAAAACTGGATCACTGGCCAGTTGTTAGAGCAGTTACTATTTTCTCAGTTACAGTTAGATGTTGTAGTGATATATGTTATTATAAGAACAAGAAACTAGCAAGCAAGTTAGAAGAAATTAAAATAATATATGACCTGACTTCAATAGCAGCAGGATTAGATCTTGAGTCAGTAGGTGTCTGATTAGAAATTTTTTAATATCTGTTTAAAATTTATGTTTTAATTTATGTTTATTGCTTTTTTGTACTGTTTTCTTATTAAAAGATGATTGTGAATAAGGTTAGTACATTTAAATTCTGTATTAAGGGTCAGTTCACGGTCATTTGGCAGAAAGCAAGCGAGAACACTTTTGTATTTTGATACCAAACAGAATGTAGCATTAGAGTCAAGATATTAGGAGAGAAATGTAGTGCACCAAAATTGGCAGCAAGGAAATCCAGGCCACCTAAAGTTTCTAAGATTTTCAGGAAAGCTAATCTAGAGATATATGCATTTTGTAAACTTCTAAGTGAAATCCAGGATATCTTAGTCAACTGCTTACTTCTTTTTGTTATACATAGATTAAGACTTGGCCACCAGAGGATGATTCAGTGTAGCCATTCTTAATGTAATTTAGATGTCCTTCACATGGTTACAAGGCTAGACAGACCTTACCACATATGTCTCCATGCAAATGGGATTATATGGCCTGAATCCCACTTCTGTTTTACAGTTCAGTGGCTTTGATACTAACCTAAAATGGGGGAAAAGACAACCCTGAAACACAGATGATCTACTCAGTTGGTATTTAATTATATTTTTAGTATGCCATACTTCAAATAGAAGTCAATGAGAGGCACTTACCACAGAGCATTCAGTGGAGTGCTTAATGGCTAACACACTCAACTGAAGATGAGTACTTTTCCCAGTAAATTACTCCAGAGAATGAAATGTTTAAATACTCTCACATTCCTAAAGATAGTCTACACTGAAAAAGAACTTGTGTAGCTGTATTGCATTGCATGGAAACGACATCTGACATAAATCTGTTCTGAAGATCTTATTGTCTAAGGAGTCATGATCTGCTAAGATACGTGGGGCATCAGTATTTTAAAATATAATTATTTGATATCCCTCAAAGCATAATATGTGCAAATTCATTATAATCTAATTATCATCTGTTGTTATTGGTTACATCTATATTTTTAAGAAAGTCATGGTGGAAGTTCAAGCTCTGATAATCCACAATACTCAGCCGATGTTAACTTAATTGCTGAGCACAATTTTGCTCCTATCAACAAGAGCTCCCAGAAACGCAGCCAAAGCTCTCATCAGGGGATATTAACTACAACAGACCATTGTCAAGGCAAAGTATGATTTGAACAAGGTTGGGTTCCCATAGTGCAGCACACTTCCAAAACTATCTCAGTAGATTAAGCATGAAGCACATAATTTCATTTTCATACCGTAAATATACCACTCTGTTAAGCTGCATTATTATAACATTATTTAAACATTTTACCTGAAAAACATGCACAAAATAGTGTCTTATATGAGCTTCGTCTGCGATACAAAGAGACTCAAACTGAACAGAAAAATGCTAATGTATCCCCAGTGCTCTTTGACAGTATGTTGTAAGCATTGTTGATGAAAACCAGTTATTTCCACATAAGCTCCGAGACAGGTATTGATCCCTGACACTCTTTAATTTTGAAGTATAGGCATAGCAATTTTTTTCTGGACTTGGTCAAGAGTTAGCATCAAGTAGTTTTAACTTCCTTTCTACATTTAATTCAGATATCCTTGTTCATTCACATGGTCTCATGGAATTCTGTATACAGAAAGGCTTTACTATTAAAGTGGCTCATTGCTTCTTCAGAGAAGAAGGTGTTTATCTTTCAATGGATAATGGCTTTCTAAGAGTTAGTCAAGTTTAAGACATGATAGTCTACCAAAGGGCTCTTAGGATTTCTCAGGTGGTTAGGTCAGAACAAAACTTTAGATTATACTACTAAATAAGTAAAACCCATGTTTTTTGTAAGAGGAAGATATCAATAGAACATCAAGAAAGGGATGCAATACAGCAGGAAGCCTAATTTACCAAAAATCTGTAATTGCAACCCAGGGGAATGTGCATAATGGATTTGAGTAAGCATCAACAATAAATCAGTCATGTACAGAGAGGGAAAGTGAAAGGTTTAGAATCAGATCTTACTTTAAGAAAATACATATATTTAAAAAATATTTGTCATATCTACCACTTGGTTGTATTGTATGTTTTGGATTTTCTAATAAATTCTTTCATTTATTTTAACAGGTCTTGAGATAAGACCTGTTAATCTTAAAACAGAGTAATGCTCCAACTTTCTAAAGTTTTGGATTTAGTGATGTATAGTTGGAATCAAAATAAACCATGCATATGTCACTTAAAATTTCAATATGTTTTTGAAGAAAGTGGTGAAAGTGGTGAAAGAATGTTTCTCCCTTTAAACTAAATGGATTGGGAGCTGGTGTGATTTGAATAAATTACTGCAGTATCTGATGACTTGATTAAAGCCAGGGAGCATGCTGGACTGTGGACAGTCACAAATATGGATATGGTCAATAGCAACTTAGTAATGAAGATTTTAGATACCAACCAGTCCATTCAGGAGCTCAGTGGTAGCATTAAAGCTGTCAATATCAGCAAAAGAGTGTACACAGGCATTGAAAAATCCTTGTAGTTTAGCCTTAGAATGTGCTACAAATTCTAGTGAAAATGTGTGCAGGCTAATTTTAATATTGAAAAAATAGCTGTTGTAAATTCATATACATGTTTCTTCATTTTATTATGTATGCACTATTCTGGCAATGTAGCACTGATTTCAGTAGATTCCTTGTACAAGACATATTATTTGCAATCCATACTGACATTTTAGACAAAAAAAGGTCCAAAGGAAGTGTTAATATGGACGACATAAATGCCTATTGTATTTAATTCACCAAAGTCATCAAACCCGGCAGTATTCATCTTAAAATGCATTCACCTTTTATGTATTTGAGAGATTTACTCTAATGGCATGGAAGGCTAAGCTGGGTACTCTGAATGCGTGTGCAGGATGGTGCTGGAAATATAATTTGCCAAGGTTGATTTTCAATAATAAGAATACATCTGATCTGCAAAATGGTGAGAGTTTGGGAAGGAACCTGGTGCTTTGCAACCACAGATGAAGATACATATCGTAAAATATGTTCTGTCACTTATACATATCTGATATATCCAAAATGCTCTGGTAATACCAAGGTTTCTGTCGTATCTTTTTCTGTCTCTCTCCCATATGCTATCTACTTTGTTTTTAATCTTGTTTGCATTGTAATAGTCTTATTAGTTTGATGTTATAAATCTGCAGGTGGGGATTACCTTGATGCTTGGGAATTCATAGGCTGTCTGAAACGGGCAAGTGTGGCACCTAATTTAGGAATCTTTACCAAAAATCATAATTAGGCAGAAAGAATGGTGGCTTTTTTCTTCCAGGAATCTTCCCATGCTCAGCAGTTGAATAGGAACGAATGTCAAAAGGCAGTGACTAAGGCATCCTCCACGTTGCTATTGCCTCAAGAAAAGCTAAGCTAAACGTTATGAATTATGACTGTGTTTCCTTGCACCCACCTCTTTTGCTAGTGTAATTGGAAATTCTGGTGGTAGAAGGAAAGTCTAGCCTGATGCCTATGGTTTCGAAGGCAAGACTACATCTCCAACAGTCTCAAGATGGAGGTCTGTGATGATCAACACTTTTATTGTGACTTAAAACTTATGCTACCTCTTTGAAATCAGATCTGTGCAAAGGTTTACTTTTTGTCTTGTACCCTTGCCGTATACTTTCATGGCTGTAGCAGAACACAAATAAAACATGCTTCAGAAATGGATTATCAGTTAATTGGAAGGACTAAAAGATCAAAACTTCATAAATAGAAATAGCCAAAGATATATTTACAAATATTTAGCATTTAAAAATATATATTAGATTATAAAAATAATTTTCTAGTAACTATTTTTATATTGTAAGTAATAAAAAAATTAGAATGATGAGACAGATGGCATCACTGATCTAAGTAGTTAAAATAATAACCTATTTGGAGAATAAGAGAGACGTTGAAAGCCACTAAGGACCATTTTTTTTCCCTACAGAGAAGTAAGCACCAATTTTGCAGCCATTCGCTGTATCGCTAAGTTAGTTTCCACATCTTCATTATGTCAACAGCAAAATGTAATAAGAAAAATCTTGAAAATAAAGCATACTTGCTTCCAGACTGCAATAAACTGGACTTCTAAGAGAAAGCCAGCAAAACAGTAGATCTGTGACTCACTCTTAGAAGTCCAGTGTGATGTATGAATTGTATTAAGAAACACAAATACATGTGATGTTGCAGTGTCAGTGGTTCAAATTGTAGACAAACATGTTTATATCATGCACTAATTTGAGATCTTTCCCCATGTATACTTATAGGGATAAACCTTTAAGTGGTGTTTATTCCATTAAGGTTTCTCCAGTCCTTCCTCTCATAACTTTTTTTATTTAATTGGATAGTACATGTTTTGGAACATAGAGAAGTTTCTCCTTACAACTTCACTTCATTTATAATTAACAAAGGAAAAAAAAAAAAAAAAGAAAAAAGTAACCTTGATAGTTTCTTTATTTCTGCAGGCACTGAGGAGTCAGTGGTTTTGCTGAATACGTTGTGAGAACTGTTATTTTTAAGCATGACTTTCTGCTTGGCTTGGATTCCTGGGGTTTTACAAATAAGGTCCTAATCAGCTGAATTTTCCTGCTCTAATACAGTTTTGACAAAGTATTGAGCCAACAATCTCTCCAGGATAGTCTGTAGTTTTTGCACAGCCTTTAAATAACTGCGGGATTGGCATGTCACCTTACATGTATTATAAAAACAAAACCAAACAGAGATGATTGCCATATAGGAAATCAATGGCCACTACTTTTAAGTAGGTACATAGCACAGTTATCTACATACTGCATTGTCACAGATTGTTTCCCTGTTCTCATATGGCTGGCAACTTAACTATAAGCATAAATAACAAAGATCACAGTAAGCTGCCAGTCTGAAACACTCACAAACTACATCAGAATCACAGAAGTTTATATCAAAGACATTTTAACTTTCTAGCTGCCACATACCATTCTATCATCTTACTATCATTTGCTAACTGAATTATGGGCCCTGAAGAAGTAATGTCCTAATTCTATATTTGTCTGCTATTATTACCCTAGTTGAATCCCTGTCTGTTCACCTAAATCTGCCTGGCAAAGCTCACAGTATAATTACTATGTAAAATTCATCATATTCTATTGTTAATTTTCCTCCTTTGAAGGAAGAAAATGATTGTACATCATTAAAGCGCTTATATACGTGCATTTGCAAAAACTGCCAATCTAATTTTAAGAATGGATATAGTGTGCTCTTCGGAGAAAAAAATGAGTAATTTTCTTTAAAATACATAAAAAGAGTAGAATTATTTAGCTAAAAACATAGGACTATGCTTAAGACCAAAGGAACAAAAAGATTGTTCTAAAGGTTGTCTTAAAAATGAGGAAGATATGTATTATTTTCTGTTACCGATGATTTTTCAGTGCTTTTCCAAAGTGTAGGTTGGTAATAGGGAGTGAAATTCAAATAACCAAGAAGGTTCACCTAATCATTGATTTTCAGGTCACAAAGGGTCACCAGAGTATCTAGTCTATCTTCCTGTATAATATAAGATTTCAAGGTGTTATCTTGGTTTGAAGCCCGTAACTTGTGTTTGACTACAATAGTTTTCAGAATTTTGTCTCGGAGACTACAGTTACAAATCAAATTTAAGAATGGAAAGTTCTCATTAGAGGCTTTACTTGCAAAGTCTTTTCATTGGCTTCTTGAAATCCCCATCTCAATAATTGAAAATCTTTGAATCTTGTATTTTTATATAATAGGTCAATGTTAGAGAGAGAAATCATCAGTTCCTACTAAAGATCTTGGAAGAAATTGAACAGATCTGTGGTAATCAGCATTAGATTAACAGAAAATTACTGTATTTTGGCATATAATACTAATAAACATACTGCTAAAATTTCTGGAGTTTCTGTTGCACAGATTTTTTGTTGGAGTGCATTGACTACTTACATCAAGATTTCCTTTGAGCAAGCTAATATAGCTGTAGTTTATGTTTATATAATCTAGATATTTAAATGTATATTTCAATTATTTTGGTTACTACTATATGGATATACAGATAAATTCTGCTGCATTTGAGAAGTGGTAACCGAGTTTTAAGTGCAAGCACAAGACTTTCTTTAATACAAGATCACAAAATGTTTTCTTTTTAGAGTTGCAGTGTTTGGAGGTAAATGCATTAAAAATCCTCAACATCTATAAGTGAGACATAAAAGGGCTAGTTCTTCTCCACTGTTGAACTGGACGGCTTCATACTAAAAGAGATAACTGAAATTAAAAATTCAAGAACACTTCAAACATACAAAATACAATTCTATTTTGATTTCTTCAGCTGAAACTCTTTCATAGATTTATGATTTGGGACTAGGTTCAAAGCTGAAAGGAGTCTTTCTTCAGCTTCTGTTTTGATAAAGGTAGAAATCAGAGTGTCAATATCCATAATAATAAAATTTTAATTCAGGCTGTTGGTACCTTCAGGACAAGAGAAATTACTTTTAAGTTTCTAGACACTGTGGTTAAGTTATTTTGACAGCAGTTTCCAAAGTCTTGGAACATCTAAACTCAATCCTTAATCTGGACTTGAACCCAAGCTCTTATTTAAACAAAAAATGGATCACAACATCATCTTTTGACATCACTGATTTCAGCTCAATTATGTGCTATAACCACATTTGTTCTGAATTCCCATAGCTTTCAAATAAGTGTTTAGTAATGACATTGACTGTAGTGAAACATTTACCATCTGACTATGGTATATTGACCATATCCATGAAAAATATTTCCATTCCTTCAGCAAAACTATGATAGCATAGTCTTCCTATTAAAGTAAACACAGTTTTTAACTCTGTTATGTCATATAAATCTTGCAATACATTTACACTGAATAAAAAAGAGCTTATGCTATTCATCTTTCAAGCATCTTTTTCTCTTCTTTTTAGATGAAAGTCCTGTTAAAAGATCAACATATTCTACTGGAGCAACTTTTTTACAACATATTGTGGAAAGCTCCATAAATGAGCTCTTGCTGATCATCTCAAGAGAGATCAGGTGAAAATGAAAGAGTTCTTCACTGTACTACTTTGCATGCTGCTGTCAGCACTCTCTGATAATTGACACACTATTTCAAAAAGAGATTCTTCTGGATTTCCAGGACAACAGGTACTCTTTTTCAAATGATATCTAGAAAATAGGTATTTGACTGTAAAATGAAGATTTCCATGACACTCTGCCACAGGCATTGAGATACAGAAAAAAAATTCAGGAAATTAACTGTGATGTAGATCTCTAGATACTTTAGATGACATGTAACTCTCTGAAGAAAGAATATCTGGAGTCTCTTAGCTCTTTTTTTGCTAGTTCTTTTCCAGATTAGAGCATCAGTAATATTTTTCGGTGATAAAATGACTCAAATAAAAATTGAGCTCTGAGTTTTAACACCAAGTTGTTCAGTGTGCTGAACTTTACCAATTCTTTTATTTAGTTGAGTAGAGCTGAAACAAAAGGTAAGCTTTGTGTTCTCCAATCATGACACTTTTAAAAGTTTAAATTTAATAACAGGTAGAAGTGAGTCAAATTGGTATTTGTGTTTTCAGAAATGTATATGCATATTCTAAGTCAAAGGAAAAAATAAAAATCCAATTCAAGGAAAAAAATCTAAAACTCCTGAAAGTTGCTGTGTCCCAGCTACAGAACTGGCATTTCTCCATCGCGTCAGAGATGCGCTTTTCCAGATAACAGAAAGAATTTTTGCAGAGACTGCAGTACATATATGGTAAAATAATCAGTGGGTGACTTCCATGACTTTTTTTCTTACAAGGAAAGGATGTGTGGATGCAATTACATTCCATATAGACATACTGATATGTTTACTGGGAGGAAGTTTAAAGAATATCTGCAATTGAAATTTCAAAGATGTAAAGACTGTAAAAACAGTAAATATTTTTTCCTGTGAGAAATTCATCAGTCATTTAACATCTGAAACCTAACCTAACCAGATGGAGCTGCAAATTCTGAGTAGAATGAAGGAACACATGCACAAATATCTACACAACACTGTTGTCTTGGCTCAGTGTCTGCACAAATGCACATTTTGCAGTTTCATTTTATCATAGCTGGCTTTATTACTGTAATTTTATGGTTAATGTTACTTTAAAAGAATACTAATATAAATATTGATATAGCATAAAGGGAAGAAAAACATAAAAGAAGATATATTTTGTGATTGATCATGGTAAAACAGTATCAAAGTACTAGACTGCAACTTGGCTTATTTGGCATAATGGGCTCATGAAAGTGATTGGCCAAAAAATAGGATGCCTAAAGAGTGTATCAAAAAACCACTTAGGAATTGGTAACTACTAAAACTTCATTCCCTTACTGACTATAAAACTCTGCTTAAAAATTTGTTTTAAAAAGTTCTAGGAGAAAACTAGTGTCATATTTTCCTCTCAGGTGTTTAGCAGCCTTTTTTTCAGGTTACATCTCTTAGCTGCTTATGGCTTTAGAATTTATTGATGGTGTTGACTGTCCTACCTTGTTTGATATAGAAGAATTTACATTACAAAGTATTTGTGTTTGTCTCCTGCCTTGTACTGCACATACTTCTCAGCTATCTTTTCTCTCTCTTACTAGTGTTACATTGCTAACTTCTACTAGCCCAGTCAATGCAAGGGGTGAAACTACACTGTATACCAATAAATCACTGGTGGAATCACCTTTAGTATATCTGTTTCCATAGAGAAGTCATCTGTTCCTGCTGTTTCATGGAGACCAATTTTCTTCTAGAATGTGATTACTCAAAATTATATAATCCTTTCATTGTACAAGCATAAGTGTAATTAATCTAAAAAACCCACGATCTACATCAACATTAGTTCTGGTCAAAAGCTGTCATCTAGACTCTCTCTGAACTCAGCAAATAGAAATGCACTCCTGCTGACAATGATTAATCTGGGGTCAGGGGTTTTTTTCTGGTTTGTT
>VWPV01017264.1:32662-61393 GCA_013389885.1 Geococcyx californianus | reverse complement strand
CCACTGCTGGCTCACATTGAGCCCCTGTCAACCAGGACCCCAGGCCCTTCAAGCCACTCTTTGCCACATCTGTAGCGTTTAGCTTGCTGTGGGGGCTGGGGCAGAAACAAGCTTGGTTTGAAAAGTACAATGTAAGTAAGGCCTTCTAGGAGGTCCTTTTTTCTGCAACTTCTCTTAGAAGAACAACACACTCCGCAGATATCAGAGTGGGGGAGAGAGAGGAGCTGTGCATGTTGGGTGTAGAGTGGCCTTGTTTTCGTTCCCCTGCTGCCCTTCTTTCCTTCCTCCCGTTCACGTCTGGGAGGCTCTGTCCCGCTACAGTGGGAAATAAGAAAGGATGAGTCTGTAGTTTGTTATTGAAACCAGTTACGAAAGCTAGGGAAAACTAGAAGCTGAAATCTATAATTTTAATGCAAAAATAGAAAGAAGCTGATAACAGGAAGCAGCAACCAGTAGGGATATTAGAAACAGGCCAGGTAACGAGTGTAACAAAAAGATCACCAGATGGCAGGGCTGTTTTTTGCATGTATGGTATTTTGTTTTGCTTTGGTATTGGTTTCATGTTGTCTCTTTTAACGCTTGAAAAGCATGAGCCTGAAGCACGTAGGTATGTAACATGAATTGGGTCAGAAGAAAGATCTGTCTAGCCTAGTAGGACGTGTCTAGCTGCAGCCATGGCCGAGTGCCTAGGGATAAGTAAAACCAGAAAAAGCATTGCTTATCAATGGTCGACAGCAGGAAAGTGCTCACACTTTTATCTGCAAAATTAACTTTTATTTTCCAGGCTAATACTTGTAGTTCAGTCATGAGTTATGGTCAGATAAATGTGGACTCAACTCTGATTTATCAGCATCTTGAATGACACATTACGAGAAGGTTTGCTAGGTCTCACTTATCATGCTGATTTGCATGAAGGTAGTCTGTACTAGCAGTTTGGGTGTGTGGATTGGTAGTTTAACAGTCAAATGGTATCATCTGTATATGAATTTATTTTGTTGTTCTGTGTGTTGCTTAACATAAAGATGCCAAAAGCCACAGATGTATGGACAGCTGTTTATGTCTGGGCATGTTGTAAAAGTTAACCAACATCTGCGTAGTTTGAAATGTAACCACAATCTTTATAGAAAAATAAAAAAATGTTAATGGAGGGTTTTAAAATTAGCAATAATTTTTCATCCTTCTATTCACACAGGTGAAGATGTCCTCTGCAGGTACTTCAGCAATGAAAGGATACCTCCAATCATTGAAGAAAGCCCCTCTGCACAACACCCCCTCTCGAGGCCAGTGTCTGATAAGCAGTTAGTGAGAGGAACGGATTATATTCGAGGCAGCAGGTGTTTTATGAATACAGACCTCCACAACAGTGCAACAATTCCTTTTCAAGAGGAAGGTGCTAAAAAATCCTCTGTTACGTCGTCCACAAAATCTTCCTCTACGGAGCCCTCGCTGCTGGTCAGTTGGATCACAAGACTGAAACTGTTGACTCATTGACTACTGTTCACAGGACTGTTACTAAGTGCCTTTGCTCATCAGTCACACTTCTCTACTTTTCAGCTTAAATGATGCATAGTGACTAATGTGGTGGTCTTTTCCTGGAGAATCTTACATTTTTGCCTTTTTGTTTGATTTTAATGGATCGGAGGGTTTTGTAATGCAAGAAGGAAGGGAAGATACAATTCCTTTTCGTGGCCAAAAGCTGAGGGCATTTATTCCACTGGAAATGAGTAGAGTTTTGGTGATAGAGAGGCCACACGTGACCTGACATCTGCATAATGATGCTGAGGGAATCACTGCATTACTGTCAAGTCCAGTGGCACTCCAGTTGTCTGAATGCTCTGAGGCTGGTGCGACTGCCTGCCTGTAAGAAGATGTAGAGCTCCACAAAAATTGCGTTACTTTCCTGACCAGGAAAGATAAGCAGGGAAATGGCACTTTCATGGAAATTAGTGGTGCTGCTGCAAGTGCTGCATGAGGTTCAACCTTGTAAGGAAGAATTATTAGTGTTGCTGTTCTTTCTCTGATGTCCAGAGATCTTAGGAAGTATTAGGGAAGGGAGTTCTTATTCAGAGATCTTAGAAAGTTGGACTAATTTAATTAGAAATCAATCCAACCTGATACATAATCCATTTTATTGATATCACAGTACAAATAAAGAGCACAAAACAGCTGCAGGGCTTATCTGTAAAGATATACCGATTGCTACCACGTGCCAAGGAAATGCATCTGTAGAGGTGGTGAAATAATATACATTTTTTCCTTAATTGTTTAAGAATGATTTGCTGTTAACCGGAGTAAGCCTTTAAAGGCAGTCCTGTTGGACTTTGGACAACTTCTACAGTGGTTCAGTTTTCAAATGATGTGTTGTTTTTATGAAAAATATGTGCTATGATACGTTACAATTGTAAGACGTCTTGCTATTTTCTATATAGCTCAAATTTTCCCCCCTCCAGAATTTTAAAGTAGCATTGGGTATTTTGGGAGGAAAATAAAACTTGTTTAACAAAATGAGAGGATATTAAAGAGGTATTGCTTAAAACTGAATGTACATAAGGTTGTTAGGATGCAAACAGTTGTGTTTAATTTAAATGTTAAATATAGTTGTATATATTTTTTACACTTTAACAGATGCAGTTTGTACCTTCCTGTCTGGTACTGGGCACAGATTAGTTGAATATACATTCCTTGCTAATTATAAGACTAACTATTTTCATAGATAATGCATTGTGAACGGCCTTTACTCCTTTTGATCTTCCTGAAGAAAAGAAGAATTAGTATTTAATAATTGGTGGGAAAGAGGGAGATTAAACACTAGTTTGCACTTTGGACTGGGGCAGAAATCATGCATGATACGATATGTTGTGTTAATTCTGACTGAAGCTGTGACCATTTGGCTGCAACAAGTTAATGAAGTTGTGCTACAGTCCTGCAGAGACACAGGGTGTTCGATTCGGGTCTCAATTCCATTTGATTCTGACGAACGGGAAATTTAGGTTTGGACCTTTTTAATCAAAGCAGATGATGATATGGTGGTTCTGGGCCACTCTTCACCCTCCCGAGGTGGCGGTTTGTGGTAGAGATGTAGCCAAATACAGCTGCAGTGCAGTTGAATCCTAGACCAGTTTGGTCCTGCCTCTGAGGAGAAGGCTGAAACTCATCTTGTAGGGACTATATTGTGGCGTAGTCCAGCCCCAAACTGACTCAACTGTTTTAATTTAATCTACTTCAATAACGTTAAATCACTTTTAAGTTGGAGATGTTACCTAAACAATACTTTAAAATAGATTTCTTTTACTCGTCTTTAATGTCCAGTTTTCCGTGGTTTAAAAATGAACGTGGACGGATACGCTTTGGTGTATGCATTCATGTACATCAATGTGGAAGAGTCTATGGATGCACGTGGTTTCTTTGGGTTGGAACCTGGCACGTGTTTTAAGACACTGAAAAGTTTCCTGCCTTTGGTTAGGTTCTTTGGGTTTTAAGAGTAGTGAAACGAGCTTGCCATAATTTGACAAGTGGATTTAAATCACTGCACTGCACTGAGGAAAGAGGAGTTTGTAAGCATTTAGGTGAAGCGACAGTGAAGATCTGTCCTGTTGCTTAAATGTAAGCCAAGACACCTCTGTGTGTGTGTGTCCCAAAAAAGAAAAAATCAACAATCCAACAAAGGACTAATGTCCTACCCGTGCTCCGTTGTCTGAACCATGCTGAGTTAAGGTGCTGAATTTAACCTGTTGTCAGTCAGTCATAAGGATATCTAGTAGTTGATATTGCCGAGGTGTTGGCTGCAAGATTCTCCTCTAATTCTCTCTGTTGTTGGGCTTTATGGTTCTGCTCTCATTATTCACTCTAGAAATCTTGATTTAAAGCGGGAATGAATTTTTTTTGACTAATTTTGTTCCTTTTCCTGAGAGAAAGGAAGGAGAAGGGGAATATCTATGGGAGACACATGAACATTAATTATGTTGAGTTTGAGGAGAAGTAACAGTCCTCTCTCCTCCTGCATGGAAAAGGTCTGAAGACCTTGGGAAAGGCTCTAAGTCCATTGCCACATACAGCAGAGGCATTCTAAGGGAGAACTATTGCTCCATAGCCCTCTTCTGATCAAGATCGTTCTTGACTATTATGGGCAACCCCAGCAGAAGGAACCTCAATTATCTCTTCAAGGACTACATAGCAGCTGCTTTCATTATGCCTATGTCACACCAAAGCTCTCTCCTCCATCCTGTGGAGTCTCTTGCTGTGTGGAGTTGTTTATATATGACTTTGAGAAGTGACCACTTGGCAAAGGTGTTCTTGGCTCAGGTAAACGCACATATAAATGTCAAAATGATTTCTTTACCGAAGGAGAAGGTACGTAGCTCTTAATTATTTTTCTTTATATTTATTACAAAACATTTGAAATACTGAAAGGGTCTTTCCAAGAGAACTGTTGGAGTAGGTGGAGGAGTCAGGCTTTGATTTGGAGATGGACTCTGTTGTGTAGAGAACACATGCACTGCTGCCACTGGGTGATAATGCAACTGTTGAATAAGCTGGTGCAGATGTGTAGCAGCAGCTAATGAAGTCCTACATTTTGTTCCAAAGAAATGTTGAAAGTCCTCCACTGCGTGAACACTAATGAAGGGGAAAATACAAGTACCCTCCTATGAGAGTTACAGGAAAAGAAATCCAGTGAAGTTGCGAGGAACTGGTAGAAAGCAGATCTCCAAGAGCAAGTTTTACTGTTCTGTGAGAGGCACTCAGACTTTGGATGGCTTGGATCCCAATGTGACCCTTCTTTCCTCGTAAAGAATAGGGATTTAAACCCCCAACGCTCTCTGTCTGTGCACAAGGTGCTGCATTAACTGGCTGATACTGGCAAACAGCAACGTGGCACAGATCGCTTGCCGCTCTTCGGGATAAATGTCACTAATTGTTTAAAGGAATGGTTTAAGGTGCAGGAAAGACCCACAGCAGTTCAAGTCCCAATACTCCTGAGTGTAGTTATTTTTCTTGACGTTAACAGTTCCTGTTAGACATTCTAGTGCATGGAGAAGTGTTAAAAATTCAACTTTTGCAGATGGAAAAATTCAGTTTTTGTGGAATGATTCCTCTCACCTGTCTCTTCTGCTCCTCTTCACCTAATGAAAAAGCGAGGGGAAACATCTCAGAAGTCTGAACTCCCAAAGACTGGTGCACTTTCCTTGTCCAAGAGGTGAAATTTGAAAGATGCTGGTAGCTTAACTTACTGTGTACAGTGGATAGGGTACTCCAGTTTGTGGGGTGAGGCGTGGGCAGAGAAGACAAAGCTAGGAATAATTTGGGTGACATCTTCCTGGCTTAATCTGAGAAATGCAGGTAACAAGTCAGAAACTGCTACTATGCAGAAACTTGGCTCATCTCTTAGTACGTGAAGGCAGACGTCTGTTACATCAGACGGTGCCTGGGTTGACTTCCCTAATGAGTACCACATACGTGTCCAGATCTCTTGCTGGGGTACAGTACTCCACGGTACCCTGAATAATCTATCATGGTGGCAAAACAACAAATGCGGAAGAAGTTGTAAAACTCAGAAAAATGAAAATGAACATTCAGTACCTGAGTGTATGTGTGTTGTGAGGTTTCAGGAATGTGCACTAGAGAAATGCTGAGCAGGCTTCTGTTTTAGTCTGTAGAGTATTTGCAAGCCAATACCCTGGGTGTTCCCTTACATAACCGTCGCAAGAAAATATTATTCTAGATGGTAATGTGCAAGAGGAAATAAGATATAAAAAGGAATACTAATGGCTTGGAGGGACAGAGTTCAAGGCAATTCTTCAAGCAATGTGTTTCCTGTAATATTATGGATAATGAAATTAATCAGTGTTTGGATTCTGGATGACTATCAGAGATGGATGGAATACTGTGATTATTATACTGATTTTACACTAATCAATGAACCAATAACCTTTTCCTCCTCCTAAGCAGGGCTTGTTTTAAAAACAATTCTCCATAAACTGAGTGCTCATTGAACAGAAAAAGGAGGGGGGGGAAACAATCTAAACCGTAGCCAAACCAGGAAACAGATGATGAAGTTGCTGGAGAGGAAAAAGAATTTTCTTTTTATGAAAATAATTTTGTTGAAGTCTTATGTCCTGTTTTATCACATGTTGCCAGCAGGGAGTCTTCACAAACTGCTCTGGTCCTGCAGCCAAGTCCTGAACAGACCAAGTTAAACCTTGATTAAGGGGTTTTATCAGCCTTGATGATAAATTCAACTCAAAGCTTTCCCTGCAAGTTTTACCTTCTTGGGAGCTTTTCTGCATTCATCAATCAATTTTTGGAGTCTGTAAGAGACTGATCTGAGCATGATGTGAGCAACAAAACTTGTGTGCGTGCATTCTCAAACCAGCCTTTGATTGGTTTCTTTGGAGGAAGGTGTGTGCTGGCTTGTGCCTGTGCTTTTCTGCGCTTGTCCAAGTTCTTCTCTCTGTCTCACACTGTTATCTTCTAGGGCACCATCTCAGAGCATGAGCTGGAAATGCTCGTGCCCAGTTGGAAAGAAGCGTTGGGTCCTTTGGTGTAAACTGTCCCTGTCCTGCTGTACAGCTGTGGCTTGTTTCTTCTACTTAGGCTGAGCCTTTTCCTTTGCACTTGGAGCGTGTGATTTTTTTTTTATGGCCATCATGCAGAAATGCTTTTGTCACCTTCACAGTATCACAGTATCATAAAGTTGGAAAAGACCTTTGAGATCATCGAGCCCAACCTATGACCCAACACCTACACCTGCTCCTACTTGTCAGCTACACCACGGCACTAAGAGCCCCATCCAATCTCTCCTTAAACACCTCCAGGGACGGTGACTCCACCACCTCCCCGGGCAGTGCATTCCAATGACCAATCACCCTCTCAGTGAAGAACTTCTTCCTAATGTCAAGCCTAAACCTCCCCTGGCGAAGCTTGAGACCGTGTCCTCTCGTTCTGTCACCAGTTCCCTGAGAGAAGAGACCAACCCCTGCCTGACTACAGCCTCCCTTCAGGCAGTTGTAGAGGGCAATAAGGTCTCCCCTGAGCCTCCTCCAGGCTAAACAACCCCAGCTCCCTCAGTCGCTCCTCACAGGGCTTGTGCTCCAGCCCCTTCACCTTCCTCGTTGCTCTCCTCTGGACGCACTCCAGCATCTCAACATCTTGTCTTGCAGCCTGTAAGGTTTTATAGCGGGCAAGAGCTCTCAAGAACGCAATGTGCTTAAGCTAAAATGTAGAAAAGCACTCCAAAAAGACTCAGTGTGAAGAATAAAGAAAGAGGGGTCAGGCTAAGCTGAGTGTCTGGGTCTGCGCTGTGTTGTGAACACCCTTTCAGCAGAAAACAGCCCACGCAAGTGCTACGTGCCCATTTGTGTGGCACTGGAATATGCAGCGAGGACAGTCACTCAAAGGAGTTTTATATTTATATTTAGCTCCATGCAAAGTGCTTGAGCTGCAAGATGCACAACAAAAGCAGTCGAGAACTGCTGTCCATATCATTTCACCAAATTCTGCTGCCTACGTTGCTGCTGTCTCAGCTTAAAATAGTAACCCCTCTGTGTCTTGTTGCTCACACGATGCCAGGCAGCTCTCTGGCAAGTACGTAACCATCAGGTTTGCCTTCTTTTCTGGTAGCTGGTAACCGCTGGCGAGATTGTGTCATTCCCACGGCGCCTCATGCAGTGTCTAAAAGTTGGTTTGGGTTACTCTGGATTAAGTTCAGAAGTCAAGTTTAAAAACAGTATTGCTGGACTAATACTGCTTAGAGTTGGGAATTTTTTATACATACTGAATATGAAACAGGCAGGAGTTGTCTGCTGCACCTACTTTGCCAGCAGGAAGAAAAATGAGGATTACGTATTTGGTAGAGGGAAAAAAACCCAGACCTTTTGGGTTTCTTCCAGTTCCTGCCAGTGAGAGAAATGTGTTTGTTTTGGCATGACATGGAATAGATATAAACATTTCCTTTTAAACCTCCCTGTGTGGCCACCTTAGCCAATCAGGGTGATGTAAGCCACTGACTTTTCCCCTGAAAATGGTTATGGAGTTAACCTGATATATTTGGGGGGAAAAGGCAAAGATGTATTTCCTTAGGTGATTGTGGGATTTGTTAACGGGGTATGGAGACGGAGTTACCCATGGAACAAATGCTGGGCAGCTGATTTGCAGGAAGGGCCCTTGGAGTCGCTTTGCGATCGCCGTTTCTGTTGGTTCCCTGGGGTCTGCTGAGGATGAGTGTTCATCACACATGGTGGCAGCGAGGCTGTAGCCAAAATCAGAGCACAACCAAATCCAATTTACACTGCCGCTTTCAGCAAAGTGTGTTAGTGGCGTCATGGGTGTTTTGGGGGTTGGGTTTTTTTGTTTCCATAAGCGCAGCCTTCCTTCAGTATGCATGGGCCATGGGGTGGGAGCTGCTGGAGCTCACGTGTGGAGCAAACCCAGTGAGATTGCTGCATTTGGTGGGGATGATTTTGCAGGTAATGAGCTTCAGACCCTCATGGCCTTTGCTTAGACTCCTTATGTTGATAATGCCAAGTAGTCATAAATGGGCCATTAAGTTCTATCTGTAAACTGTAAAAAAAACCCAAACCCACCCAAACAAGTGCTAAGAAAAGACAATCAGAACAAAAAGAACCCTTTTTTTCTGACTTATGAGTAATAACAATGAATGCTCGTGAATAGTAAACCTAGGTAAAATGATAAATCTTGGTTGGTTTATTTGGTTTTATTGCATGGTAGTAGGAAGCAGTAGTTGAAGTTTGTAGGTTCTTGTGGAGCGACGGTGGTGTTTAAATTTCTCTCCACAGAACATGAACAAAATTTTTCTTAAATATAACATGACTCTAGCCAAGACAGTCTTCTCCAAGCCCATTGAATGTCCTATTGAATGTGCAAAAATCTTAATCTCTTCTGGCTCAGGTCTTGACTGTTTTTCTGGTAGGAAGTTGGTAATGAGTTGCTATAACTGAGTAGGATGAGAACAATTTTGCTGATTTCCAAAACGAATTATTTCTCGTTCCCAGTTTCCTTTTTCCTCTCTGACCTTCTCTTCCCTACATTAAGGGCAATGGACTTTCCAGGAATTTATTGCACAAACAAACATCTATAAAACTTTTAATATTTATAGGCTAATCTAGTTTGTTTTGTTGTCCGAGATAACTTTGGCCAGAGCTTTCCAGTAAAAATAGTGCTGCCAGCAAGATGGTTTTTCCAAACTCTATTCACATCAGAATTCTTCTCTGCTTGCTAAGCTATCAGCTCAGGCTCTGCTTTGAGGCTGCTCAGACCACCCCAAGCAGTCCTTGGTCTTCAGTTGTAAACACGTTGGCTTTATATCGCCGGAGAGGAAGAAAAGTCTGCTTATTCTCATAGCTCGGAGTTTTGTAACTCTGGATTCACAGAGTTGGAGAGATGGTGCAGAGCCACCGCACAAGCCTCCTGCCCTTTTCTGCCCCTCTCCTATGCTCTGTGCATTCGCTTGGCAGGATGGGTGGATGGATGAAGTTGAGGAGCCGTCCCTCAGCTGAAATAGCCATCCCTCTCCTCCTCCTGCTCAGTAGCTGAGCAACGGCCCTCTGGTTCAGCTCCCAAAAATACAAATTTAGAAAGTTTTTGTGGTTGCAGAAGAGATGAGTAATTGTTAAGGTATTGTTTAGAAGAAATCGTGACAGGAAGCACAAACACTTTGGAATTTTGGATCAAGTGCAACTTGTGTCAGAAGGCTTGCTTGCCTGGGCTGCTGCTAATGAGGCTGGGCATTAACCCTTGAAGCGGCAAGCCACTAGGGAGTTTTGTGGCCCCCTCTGCTGTCACACAGCAGCTGCTTTCTGGCTTTATTGAGGACTGGGC
The DNA here is from genome assembly GCA_013389885.1 of Geococcyx californianus. Taxonomy (NCBI): domain Eukaryota; kingdom Metazoa; phylum Chordata; class Aves; order Cuculiformes; family Neomorphidae; genus Geococcyx; species Geococcyx californianus. The sequence goes on along the minus strand of VWPV01017264.1, from coordinate 51,559 downwards.
ATATTCCACACTGGCAGCTTCCTCCTGCCCTGTTGTGAAAGGGCTGATTTCCTTCCACTCCCACTGTGAGGTTTTTATGAGCTGGGGGCCAAGTGAGACCCACTCGCTGTTAGCAGGGGAGAGAGGAGAGGTTGGCGTGATGTTCTGGGTCATACCTGGTCCTCCCTGACTGAGTCGTGTCCTGCAGCGACCAGCCTGCATTTGATTGCTGTCGCCCAGTGCGTGGTGGGCCAGGAGTAGCTTAGGAGCACACTTGGAAAGAAACCGGTCATGAGCGGTCCGGTGATGAGTCCAGTCCTGTTCAATGTCTTTATCAAGGAGCTGGACAAAGGGATCGAGTGCTCCCTCAGCAAGTTTGGGGATGGCACCAAGCTGGGTGCAAGTGTGGATCTGCTTGGAGGAAGGGAGGCTCCACAGAGGGGTCTGGGCAGGCTGGATCCATNAACGAGTACTGCAAGGAGAGACTGAGGTACTTGGGGGTGTTCAGCGTGGAGAAGAGGAGGCTGAGGGGAAACCTCATCCCTGTCTGCAACTGCCTGAAAGGAGGCTGTCTCCCTACTAAACCCTGTCCCTAAGAAACTCATCTACCTGTCTTTTAAACCCCTCCAGGGATGGTGACTCCATCCCCTCCCTGGGCAGCTGTGCCAGGGCCTGACCACCCTTTCAGGGAAGAAATTCTTCCCAATGTCCAGTCTGAGCCTCCCCTGGTGCAACTTGTGGCCATTTCCTCTCATCCCATCGCTGTCACTGGGGAGAAGAGCCCAGCACCCACCCCGTCACAACCTCAAGGATGTGGAAGAGGCTTAGGTTTCAGTATCATGACTCATTTTCTCAGTGGTTGACCGAAGAGGGGGAGTGGAATGGGAAGCTGATAACTCTCATTACCATTAGAAAAAGTGGGGAACGAAAAAACTGTCACCAGAAACTTTATGTTTGAAACCCCGAATGACCCCTGCTAACAGAAGCACATAACATCTCCCACAGCTCACTCCTGCAAATGTGGGGGGTTTGTCAGTTTCTAATGAAGCATTTGGCATGTTTTCAAAATGTGGAAGATTTTGGGCACCCTCTGGTCTCGCACAGCGCTGGCTGCTCGTGTAGATGGGAGTGGTAAGAGGCATCTGGATGGGGGTGGTTGTCTGGCAGTGTTAGCTCGGGGCAGGAGCTGCGAGGTGAGGGTTGCATCAGCTTACTAGTTTGATACAAGCTTTTCAGGTTGGGCGTACTTAACACGTCTACGTCTTAAAATGAAGTGAAAGGCAGCTATAAATAAAAAACCAAACCAACAAAAGCCAGGAGTGAAAGAAGAGATGCTGCCAAGGAATGGTTTTCTGTTTGCTTCCCAATACTCTCACCTGCCTTGCACCTCTAAGACAAAATCCCGTGGGGTGTCTAAATGGAAAGGGGCTCACTAGATGACCTCAAAGCCTTCCTTATGTTGATCAGATCACCAGGTCCAGCAACATTTCGGTTATTTTTCTTGGCTCTGAGCAATTTCTAGTGATGACCCTATGATGAATCTAGTGATTCAATACATTGCTGCCTTCTCCCTTTTGCTTAAGCAAGATGGCCTGTGATGCCATGGGTGCCACACGTGCCCTTGGGCAGCAGCTGTGTGTTCCTCTAGGTGGCTCCAGTCTGGCTGCCCTTGCTGAGCACCTTGGGCAGTTTCTGTGTTGTTGTGACTCTGTGCCTGCAGAAGGCAGTGTTGTGTTTGTGCTTCTACTGCTTTTCTTCTCTAGGATAAATACACATTTCTCTTGCTAAATAAACAGGGTGTGTCTGGCAAGAGGTTCTTCCCTTAGGTTTGGTGGTTCTTTTTACATTTTATATCAAATCTGTTTGATTTATTAGAGCCATTCCTGATTTATAGCTGCAGAGGTGAGAACTAGGATCTTGATGAAGAGGATTCCAGTTGAACATTTGAACAAATGCAAAAAGGCCAAAGAAATTAAGAAAGTAAACCAGGCACTGTTTCTTTGTCTTCGAGCAGTGCTAAACCAAAAATACACCAAGAAAAAAAGTGTATGCATTTTCCTCTTGTGTGTTTTTCGCTCTCAGACTACTGTCTGGAAACTTCTAATATTATTCCGCTGCAAGTTTCTAGACAATGAGAAGGTCTTGAACTTTCAAAATGGAACTGCAGGTAACTTTGTGGGATGCTTATGCTCAGGCTGCGGCTTGTGCTGTTGTATCCAGGAGAGCAGACTGCTTGCAACATCTGGCTTTTCTGTTCCTTCCCAGCCCTCCCACTCTAAAACCATTGCACATCACATCAGGTGGCTTTCAAAATGATGAACTTGTCACTAGATCCTCTTTTCAGTGCCTTGTTTGGTGCTGGAGATACTGCAGTAGACAAGCATAGGTAAATGTAATTTTAATAGTTTTGAGAATTGAAGCTGTTGTAATGGACACAATGCATTTTAGGTGACAAGCTGCTCTTCAAATCGAAATTGTGTCGATATGTACTTGGACTGTTAATGTGTTCCATTCAGAAATGCACAAAGCGCCATTTGTGCGCAACTTTGGTAAAGTTCATGTGGAAAAGCTGAATCATCCAAGCCATCTGAATGATGCACACTATTTGCTTGTTTTCCTCAGCAGGCAGCTGGTCATCTCTTCCTGTATTCGGGGTGTGGAGGGGGGGGGGGGTGGTAAGAGAAGGAATATGGGAAGGAGTCTCCGGGGGTGGGCGAGCCCTCTTCGTCCGCATTTGCAAACTTTACAGTTTTTCTGAGAGATCTCTAGATTTTTTGGTAAGTTAAAAATATATTAGGAGGATTGAAGAGGCATTGCATGTTACAACTAGGTTATAAGTTGGATTTTTTTAAAAAGTAATAATGCTTTATACACTTTTCAGGCATGATTTGATTACTTATAAAGTATTTTTCAAGCAGTGCTTCATGGGGAGGACATGGGAATTGTGCTAAGGCTGGGGGTCCTTTAGACTAGGTGTCTCCTGTGTCTCCTGCTCCCCTCTCAAAACCAGGAGGTAAACAGGGAGATTTGGTGCCTACCAGCTAGAAAACAATAACTTGGATTATCTCTTGAGCTGCTTATGTTGTAAACTTAATTCTTAATGTACACGCTTACCTGTGCAAGCTCAGTGGTGTTGAAGGGCTGTTTAACACGGGAAAAACTCCCAGCAAAGGAGTGGGGGACACAGGTGATGGGGTTGTTGGGGACGGAAGTAGTTCTGCAGATACTCCCATACACGCTCCCTTCAGCTTTAGTTTTGCACAATTAGAATGTATCTAGCTTTCTGTGGGATATTTTGTTTATTTTGACACTAGCACACAACTCTTTTTTTAAGCTCTATCCTTTTATTACAGTCTGTCTCATCTATTTAGGTAGTAGGGGTTTATGCAGCAAGCTGTATTTTACAGTTGTAACTTCCTTAGCATCCTGGGGCAGTGATTTAACTGGCTTCTAGGCACTTTTCTAAATAGTAGCAACAGCTCAAAAGGCCTAAAGAGCAGCAGAATGGAAAAAGCATCGTAAAGAAGCTTCGCTCAGAGATCATGTTGTTAGGTCAATTGTTTTTTTCTTTCTTCCACAAGCGTGAAGGCGGCCACAACCAGTAGGCACTGAGATCTTCTTTTGAGCCTATACCAAACCCTGTGTCAGTATGGGTCATAATCTGCCTGGGAAATGCTGGTGAATTGCATGTGTTTCTGACCAACGGAACAGAAAAAAAAGAGTTGGGGTTCTTATTCTTAACAGTTTCTTAGAAGAGTTTCTCGTTGACCATGTGAGGGGGCATTCCCATTCCTTCTGGTGACTGTGATTTGGGGGCTGGCAATGTCTGTCTCATAACCTGAAGTACTCCTCACACCTCAAATGAGGGGGCAATAGCTCCTTTTTACAGCTCTTTCCTTAGAAAACATTGGCCTTTCAGGAAATATGAAATAAAATCACGTTGCATAGTCTTAAGAAGACGTAACTGAATCGGAAGAACAAACATGATAAAGATTTAAGGAAGAAAAATATAGTGCAGATTTTTATGGACCGAGAGACAATAAGCTTAAATTACAACATGAAGCTTGAAGTTGGTAGGAAAACCTAACATCAAGGAGACGTAGGCGCGGGTTTAGGCTGCTGAAGGAAGCTGTCGACCCTCCATTGTTTGATGTCTAAGAACAGGTTAGGCAGCCTCCTTTAGGAACAGCCCAAGTATAATTCATCCTGCCGGGAGGGGCAGGCTTAGTGATCTCTTGATGTGTCTTTCCAACCTGATGAATCTGCAGAGGTACGATTAGGCTGCCTTTGCGTCCCGGTAGAGGACATCATGGTTTAAAGGAGCCTGAAGCAACTGAGTGAAAACATGGGGAAGAGTCAATTCAACGGCACCATAAAGGACAGGGAGCACTAACATAGTAATTCAATATTTCTTGTAGTTACCTAGAATAAAATCATCTTCTTTTGTAATTACCACTGCTATTTCTTCAGTTGTGGCACTTACAGAACATTGGAAAAATATAGCTATTTATTTTGAAGAACCACTTCTTTCTCCTCAACAAAACGATGGAATTAAGGGTAGAGCTGCATTTCTGAGTCTTCAAGGGAAAACATACTGATAGCTCTAAAAGATATTTTAATATTTGAAAACCAAAGCAGCAGATCTACAAAATCTACTGGTTTATATTGCTTCCTTTGATATGACAGAGTTGAAAGACCATTTTTGCCTCCCCTCCTTAACAAAAAAGAAAACAACTTGCAGACAGGCAGGGTAGCTCAGCTTTTACGCACAGAAACAAGCTACTTCCTGAAGTTCCTTGTTCAAACAAGCTGTGAAACAAGTACCCACCCTCACCTTCTTTCAGCTGGTGGGTGGCCCAGGGATAAGAGCTTTGTGGAGATGCACAGCGATGACATTGTCCTGAGAAATTAATTTCCCAGACAATGCAAGTCATCCATGACCTGATCCTTCAGAAAGCAGCACCTGATGCCCTGAATATTTTGGCATTCAAGTCTTTAGAAAGCTCCATCGAGGAGGAAACGAAAGAACATTGGCAAGTCTCTTGCGAGCAGTTTTAGAGAAGCGGAACTTCATTTGCACATGAGTATGACGGGCTGTCTTCAGCAGAAAGCGTGAAGGGGGGTGGCATAGACTGTGTCTTCTCTACCACTGCAAGGACTGAGCTGTCACCGAGCACTTCGTGGTCTGCTGTCTTTCTCTCTTCTATGGGCTATTCATTCTTTCCATAAGTAACACACATACTTTTTCAAGCCTGTCACTAACTTCACTGTGATTCAGTGCACACGTAAAGGCAATAGTTATTTTAGGAAGCAATAGCTGAGTCTGTGCATCAGATCCCAAGATAGGCTCTTGGGCAACTTTTCAGATAATCCATTTATATACAATTAACTTGCTTTGAAGATATAAAGTGTCATGTTACTGATAAATACTGATTAGTCATGCAAATAAATGGAAATATTTTAATTAGGGCAATTTCAACATGACTTGTACTGTGGAAAAGAGCCTATGTAAACATTAAATAACTAATTTATTAGTAGGAACAATTTAAGGGTGTTGTGTTTTCAATTCTTTTTTTGGAGAGAATAGTAATATTCACAGCCAAGTATCGATGCAAGAGAATAACAGTCTGATAAGCTGAAAACCCAATAACTAATAGCCACTGTTTTTCATACTATGCAGAATGGGATATTTGTGTCTCCACACATCTCTGCTTGAGCCACAGTGCAACTCCAAGTAGGCTGGAGTTGCTCAGATATGTACTGCCCAAAGTGGGAGAGCTTTGCCACGTGGTTGCTGGTGGTGCCTGTCTACGTGTCCTGAGGTTCTGTAGTGGTTTTGTTCTAGGATTTATCATCACTTTTCTGCCAGAACCCTTCATTCTCACAAAGAGCTCTTTTTAAGGGGTTGGTCTGCCAGCATCCTGACTGAGAAGAACAGCAGGTAGAGCATTGCCACGAGGCTTCTGGTGTTACGTAGATGTGTGTCAAATGTTGCTAGGTCACTTCATGTCTACTCCATAGTCACTCCTACGTGCCTGTGTAATTACACGTAAGCGGAATAGAAATGCAGGGCCAGGATCAAGGTACTGTTTTGTACTATACGTGCTCAGGAAGACTTTGGAGAGTTAGAGCCATACTTTTCATATTCTTGAGTGTGATTGCTCTCTACACTTTTGCCTCACTTGGAGAGCAGGATCAGGTACTTTTGGGAATGGAGCAGAATATCAGCCTATTGTTATCGATACGTGTTCATCACCTTTGACGATGTATCTGAGCAATGTCAGTGATGAATGTTTGATGGGCTATGGGAATACACTCATGAAATGGTTCCTTGCCTCTTTGTTTTTAATGCCAGGACTTGTTTATAGTGAAGTGTGCCAGAATTCAATTAACCTCCAATTAAAAACCAGGAGAAGAAACAGTTTACCTTGTGGTAAACATGGTGTAGTGCCTCAGTTTACCATCTGCCAGCTGGTCACAACACCCACAGTCTATTTAACATAAATAAAATGCAAAGGCTTAATGTAAAATGATTCTTCCAGTTCAGCTTTGTAGGTTCAGTGGAATTTGCCTAAGCTTTGAGTGCACTTACATGGATATATATACTCATGTATTTTTTTAATCCTGTCCCAGTTTGAACTGTTCTGTAATGTTTATCAGAGATGGAATTGCAGATCTTGTCAGCTTTCTTAGTCGCTCTTTCACCTTTGCTACAACTCTCCCCAAAGAGCTTAGACTTACTCATGTGCCTTGACTACAGTTGGTCTGCCAGTCACCACAGCAAGTCCCCCTACCTAGAAATAGGGTAAAACCAGGCTCAAGTGCAAGCTTTAACAATGCAGCTCGAGTAACTTGCAACTTTATGCCTGTACAATATGTTTCACTGTTGTTTCTTTTCATTTAAACTTAGAATATAGAACAGTAAATGCTCACAATCACTGAGGTTGTGATGCCGACTGAGGAGGTATTTCAGATTTTTTTGTGGCTGTCTACACAAAGTTCCGTGCAAAACATCTTGTTAATCATTGCTCTTCTCTTTCTAGTGTAAGGGTTACGCTCCAAGTGCAGCTGTGTCTGCCTCTGCCTTTAAAAAGAGGTCAAATTGACATTTAGAGCAGTGCTTTGAAAAAACTACTGTGACTTCACAACCTTTCTGAAACGGCTGTTCTCTGCCTTTTAAATAGGGACTTTCACTTGAAGGAATTTACAACAGATTTTCCTCTCAATCCTTCACACTTAAATCCTGGCTTCGTTCCAGACGTAGAAACTAGGTTTGTAATTGCCTTACTTAAAAGGTAGGGTTTTCCCTGCCTTGTTTGCTTAACTTGACAGATTGTAGACGATCAGGCGCCACTTAGCCTTTTTTAAAAATATTTTATTTAGATTCCTTTTGTCTTAAAGATCTATTTATTCTCTGGAGAAACCCTCATCAGAATGCATCTTTCTGCAGGTAAACATTCGAAGTAGAATAGTAGTAGTCAAAAGTACTCTGAATATTTAGTGAGTATTCAGTGAGTATCCAATTCAGCGTTCTGAATCATCTGGTTGGAAAAGATCTCTGAGATCTCAGAGTCCAACCGTACCTGTCCCCTTACTAAACCTTGTCCTTAAGAAGTTCATCAACCCATCTTTTAAACCCCTCCAGGGGTGTCTTGCATAGAATGACCAAGAAGAAATAAGAAAAGTTGTTGAATTTCAGCATGTGATATTTAAGATTAATAAAGGAAAAAGTGGATTGTTCTTGATTAAATTTGTAAAACCAGAGACCGTATCAAACTGTGCATTTACCAGAGTGGGAGAAAGTAGCTGGAACTTGTACTCAGTTTTGTTAGCAGAGAATTTCACTGTTTTATTTTTCTGAAGAACTTGCAGATTTGGATAAAATAGTAATCTGAATTTCCATTCTAAGCTTAAAACAAGTCTTAAACATGGTAAATATTTCAAGGAACAAACCTTGCACCCCAAATGGTCTCTGGCTTAAGGCTGTGGGTTGGTTACTTTTACTTTCAGTCTCTGCCTCTTTAATATTTGAATGGCACTAGAAGTCTGAAGCATAGCTGGGAAGGAGACACGGGAGGCACAGGGATGCTCATTGGGAAGACTCGTGCATTTAAGACATTCTTTCTTTGCATTTAAGCCTTTCTCTTGCAAAAATAACCCCATGTTCTCTTCTGCCTCCTTGCTGCCCAAACCAGGATCTTCAGAACCTTCCTCTTCCAAAAGACCCTGCTTGCAGGTCCTGGACACAGCATTTTCTTTAGGACGAGGTAGCTGATGGGGGAGAGAGGGTGTGGTTCAGTTTGGGACCTAAGGGCTGTTGAAAGCTCCTGAGCAAGGTAGCTGCCCTCCTGGTGTCTGTAGGTTGCCACTGGACTCTGCCCACTGCAGGAAAGGGCTGCGGCGGTGCCAGCTCCTGCTCACGACAGTGGAGGTGGAATGGTGCCCCCTCTTTGTAGTAGGGACTGGACTGGGGCTGGAGGAGCCGGTGTGTCTGCCTGATTATCTCCTTCTAGGAGCACTGGGTGTTGCTCAAGATGCCTGAGGAGGATACACTGCACCGAAGCCTGTCTGGCATCTGCAGAACCCATCCAGACCGCACGGTCAGTGTGGGAGGTGGAGGCAAGCGCAGTGGTACCACCAATGAACTTCACTTCATGCCTCCTCACTCAAGATTGGCACCGAGCGACTCGGCACCATTGGTGCACTCAAGGCAGGAGGTCTGTGTCTGATGCAACCCTCCATGGTGCGTGCCTGCTGGAGGCCCCTCCCCCTGCCCCCTTCACAGAGCACACGAGGACATCAGAGGTACAGCTGGAGAGGTCCGGTGCTGTCCTGCAAACCACGGCATCTTGTGTTAGGAGCCCTGGCAGACCCTTCCGCACTCCCTGCTCATTTTGCCCAAGATGGGACCTTGTCTGTGAGAGTGCAGACAGTGACTGTCAAAATGTGCGTTATTCACACAGTATATTCTCATGCCACTTCCTATAGATCCATCACACAAGGCTCCATGCAAAAGGCCAGCTTTCATCTGGCGTTTCTAACGGTGTTTTGTTGCTGTATTTAACTTTTTAAAAGTATCACTGTGTAAGCAGGTGGTGTTTGCAGTATGATTCGTTGGGCAGTCAGGCTTTTATCTCGTAGAATCATACAATGACCTAAGTTGGAAGGGACCCACAAGGATCATCGAGTCCATCTCCTGTCCCTACACAGGACACCCCAACACTCACCCCGTGTGACTGAGGGCACTGGCCAAATGCTGCTGGAATGCTGGCACACTCGGTGCCGTGGCTGCTTCCCTGGGGAGCTGTGCCAGTGCTCCACCACCCGCTGGGGGAAGAATCTTCTTCTAACATCCAACCTAAACCTCTCCTGGCCCATCTTCCTGCCATTCCCTTGGGTCACCAAAGAGCTCAGCACCTGCTTCTCCTCTTTTCCTTGTGAGGAAGCAGTAGATGGCTGCAAGGTCCTCCCTCAGTCTCCTCTTCTTCAGGCTGAACAGATCAAGTGACTTCAGTCTTTCCTCGTACGATTTCTCCTCCAGACCCTTCACAGCCTTGTGGGCTCCTCTGGACACTCTCCAGCAGTTTTATGTCCTTTTTATCCTGTGGCACCCGAAACAAAAGCCAGAAGTAGCTCAAGAGAAGGAGAACGTGCTCTGCATCAGTGTCATGTTCTTTTGATCATCTTTGACCTGTTCTTTTACGACTGTCCCCGGCGTAGTGCATCTTCAGGCTCTATGTACCAGTGTGCTGCGGCTCTTCCTCCACCATGACCCCTTGGTGCCAGGGAGCCGTGTGACTCTGCTGTAGGACAGCACAACAGTAACTTCTCAGCGAGCGGGGCTTCTGAGGAGTTGTCAGTGGTGACTGGCACTGGTTGAATTTTGTGGTTTGATCCGTCCTCTCTTTTGTTTTGTGTCCAATAGGTTATGGAAAGATTCTGAATCGCACAAATTGACTTGTTGTCTGTAACAGTGTGCCAAGCAGCTCCAGTGTAACAGCCTGGGATAAAAGCCCTTTGGAGACTGTTTGCTTCCACAGTTTCCTGTTTGTTATTCCTGGCATTTGACTGCCTGGCTGAGCTGTGTGGGTCTCTTTGCTCCCTGAAAAACTTTTGCAGTGGGAGAAAGATGATTTATTATCCTCTGTGGATGAATACAGGCATTCACGCAAAGCACAGACTGTCCAGCCATGCACATATATAAAAACCCATCCAAGATAATCTACTTAATTTAGGCTCTGGCCCCACAAACATTTTTCAGTATATGTGTATATTTATGTGGCACTGTTGACTTTTAGAGGATTTCTTGAATTTGTAAGATTAGTCCAAAGGCTATGGAATACCCAGAGTAGTTTTGTTAGAGTTCATCTATTTTAATGTGTTAGAGTCTTCGAGCTGTGCTCATACGTATTTTGTATTTCACAGGCAGAAGGCTGTCCCAGAGGTGAGTAACTGTTAACTGGCAACTTGCAAATCATGAGCGTGGCTCCCAGGGCTGCTGCAGCCTGCCCGCTGGCTTGCAGCTTGGCAGTAGGTAAAGGAAAGTCTAGAAAAATTAATATTTAACTCATATTATAAAAAGTCTTACAGTTTTGAAAGTATCCACTCTTATGAGGCAGTTGAGAACTATCCATGGCTCTTTACAGTTCCTGTTTGGGGTCAACAGGTTGCCTGACATTTGATAGCGTGCGTAACACTGCAGGGTTCAGATGTGAAACTCCCTAAAGAAATACCTCCAGGTTTGCTATCAGGAAGAAAACTTAGAGTAACTTGTTTGGCCTGATCCACAAGCTAAAACAACCAATGAAACGTGGCTTTGGAGCTAAATGACTGTTTAGACAAGACTGACTTCTGAATTTCTTTAGGAAGATTTAAGCGTGCGCATGTTCAATGAACACTGATATAATTTGTGATATATTGAAGGGCTATCAGCTGTGGTCTCTCAGCAGACACGAAGCAGGAGAACGATGCTCGTTCCTGTACCATCATGGCTGTTGAACTGCCTGAAAAGTGAGAATTCAGATGTCTCTTTAGGGGAGAGTCTCATGCTTTATCGTGTACGTGTGTATTATCAGAATTCATGCTTGAATTGATTCCATACCAGGGAAAAGTAACGTATTGCTGAGTCGCAGTGGAATCCCGCGAACTTGAAGGGAAAGAATGAGAATAGGAAGTCTAATTTTCAGCTTTTTTATATATAGAAAATGCCTCAAGGGCAAGCACATAATGTTTGGTATAAATACATTGAAGATGTGTTTTGTAGGCACATATTTTCAATATGTTGTCATGATTAGAAACACATGGAGACTCAAAAATTATGTGAAGCATGCGGAGCCCTTGCCCATGCACATAAGTAAAAGCTGCATGTGGTGTATACGTGTGTAAATATTTAGCTGGAGGAACAGACACAAGAGAATTGCTTCAGAACAATCCCCAAGTCAGGAAGCCACAAATTATAGGTCTGAAATGTACCAGACTGGCATGTCTACATAAATAAAAACAACTGGAAAGATAGGAGGGAGGAAAAATGCATTTACGAATAATATTAGATTAGAGAAGAAGAAAAATGCTAAACCCTTTTCTTGCCTCTAATCAGAAGGCAGGAAGGTTATTACAGGCAGGGGCTTAAAGGCTTCAGCTTAACAACTTCCCAGGTATGAGCCTGGGTTTTGGTTTTTATTTACCTGTATGCATGCAATATAGGCTTTGCACGTAATCATTATTTGACAGAGGCCAAGAGGAGGCATGGTTGGGTTTCTTTTTCCTCTTTCCAGGAACACTGCCATCATCTTACTCCCTCTTTATCTTTGCCAGCTCTCTGGGATGGGGTGATGTCATCTTCTTTATCTACTATGATGAGGCCTTGATCCTGACCAAGGGTGTTGGCTGTTTCATGAATGTTGAATAGAGAAGTGGACCTAGGAAACCTGAATTTTGTTGTTGATGGCAACACTTCAGTTGAAGTACAACTGATACTCTTAAAACCACTGGGATGACTGCTAGTTGTCACAAGGCGTCGGTACATAGTCCTCTTCTACTCCTCCCACCCTTAGCCTATAGCAGAGAAAGCTCCCAGAGCTTCTCTCTCTGCTCCTTTGTCACACTTGCAATTCAAACTCGACTGCGGCCAGGCTGCCGGAGGCTTGGAAAAAGTAATTGCCTGGAACAATTGGTCACTTCTCAGAGCTGGGTGTTCCTGGAGCCTGGAGGAAGGGCAGCAGGTAAAGTACATTCCTTGGAACTGAAGAGCAGGAAAAGGGGATGTCACTAGGTCTGAAAAGAGAAAGCAAAGCTACCATGCGTGTTTGTCTGGAGTTGTCTTTTCCTTCTGTCTCTCTGAAGAGAATCGCTGAGCAGAGGTGTAGTTGTCTGTGATGTGGAGCCTCCCCACATGTTAGAGAGAGTCTGGTGCTCACCTTACTTCCCCTTTGGGTCTGGGAGGTCTGTAGCACCACGGGCAAGAACGCTGCAAGGATTGCTGCTCTTCCTAATGCAGACTTCTTGGGGCTCTGTCCACCTTCTCTGCTTCGCCGGCTCGGAGGATGTAAGCGAAGAGGAGGAAAAGGGAAAGCATTGTGTAAGTTGGGGAAAATCCCTTATTATCTAGCAAAGTCTGAAATTTTTAAACCAGGGAAGAGGGAGGAGAAGCAAGCATAGTCTTGAGAGAGTTGAAACTAGAATTAAACATACAGATTCGGATCTGCCTCTCTGCAAAGGAAATTTGAAGAGTTTATTCTGCTAGTGCTCGGAAGCTACCAACTCGATGCAGGGAACTCTTGCTCCAGGAGAAGAATCGGTAGGTTTAGAAGGTTTCCTTCTGTCCTTAGGCTCTGCTGTCGGAGATAGTAAGCAGGCAGTGCATATAACCCTAAGGCAAATGACTTAATGTCTCCGTGTTAATGTTACGTGACAGCTCCTGAGAGCTGCAGCATTAGTAGCACCTGGGCCAGAGGTGTTTCTGTGAGAAGGTGCCTCCTATTCTTGCACCAAAATCGGAATCTTTTATCACTGTAGATATGGCACTGTCATCAGCTTTACTAACTTGAAACAATGGAAGGGTTAGCCAGCAACCTGTAGTCTTCACATCTTTTTAGTTTCTCTGGTTGAACGGTTAAGTGGAGGCAGATTGATCTTGGCTTTTAGTAAGAAATACTTGATTTAGGTGATACCTAGGGGCTGCCATTTCCACCGCTGAGGAACCCAAGTCTCCTACAGTGTTTAGTGATTTATGCCTGCTCTTCACAACGTTTCTGTCTGTGGGAGAGCAGACGCCGCTATCCTTGTGTGATTTGGGGAATGGAGACAGAGGTAAGCCAAGCTTTTCAGCACTGCAAAGCAAATGTGGGAATGGAAAGCCCTCATTGTCAACTAGCACTCTTCTACAGTTGTACTACCTTCCCTGCTGGCAATCTCTTAATTATCTGGTGATGCAAATAATTCAGTTCATCAGAATCCTATATAGGGAAGAACACTAAAATCTTATGCCTGTAAATTAATGCTGAGAATAGCATACAGTTGGGTATTTCTCTGTCCAGAACGATGTTTAATTTTCTGTTAAGATTTTTCTTCACCACTTAGATATGTTTGGAGTGATTCCGCTTTCTTTTTTGGGTTGCAGAAGTGGCCAGGTTTTAACTCTTGTTTCTGTTTAGTCCTCCTGGATTAGAATGCACATGGTTCTCCTTACTGGAGAAGGAGGAAGGAAATGTTCTGAGCTGTGGTACAGAACAGTTTTGGGTAAAGAGAGGCTCTCAAGGTTTGTGGTTTGCAGTGTTTCCACTGACCGCTCCGTTAGTGTGTGTAGAGCAAGGGCACAGGAGATGTGTACTGCTGACACCTTCTACAACAGAAGGCAGAGGAGACAGCTGCGGGAAGGGGAGCCTCAGCTGGGTTCTAATGATTGAAGCAAACTTATTATTTTCTACAGATTTTAGTAGAGTCTGACTTATGAGGCACTGCTTTAGAAACTCCTTTCTTATAGCTCCCAAAATCTTCAGGTGTATGTAATGTTCCCCTTGGATTTCCTTGTGCGTGACAGGGCGGGATTGGGAAAGGGCACTTAAATATTTAGTTTGACTACCATTCATGGGACTGAAAATTGTTTGGAACTCATGCTTTCTCGAATCCCTTGTATAGCTGTCATCTCTAACATTTTACACAACTAGATGCTGTTTAAGTATAAAGAGCTTCTGCTGCGCTTTGATTTGACACGAGTGATGGAGTCATGCACAGAAGTTAGATGTCTTATTGGACTCCCCTTATCTAATCTTGGAGCATAAGGGATCCTGCTGAAACTTCAGCTCTCCAAAGGGCGAGCTGTGCATGCAAGCGGAGTCCCCACTTCCCTCTCTGCTGGAGGAGGTCACTCCACCAGCCGCCATGTTCTGCTCTTTGAAGCAGCACCTCATCCAGCCATGACCCCGCGGCTGGACCGGGAAGCATGCTGCTGATATAATCTTCCATGGGCCAACGAGTAGTTAATAGTTAAACACTCTGACTGGTGGCCGTTCAGATTTTCTGCGTGATGAGGCTATAGAGAAATGTGAACTGCTGCAGCTGGATGTTTCTCGCAGACAGGCTAAGGGATAGGATAGAAAAGCTTTTGTAAATAAGCTGCTGTACAAATGTGTGCGTGTGTACGTAGTGTTGCATAAATAAGTAGCTTTGCTTGGCAGGAGAGGTGAGTGGATGTTGTGCATGTGGTTGGGGCATGGTGCCGTGTTGTTATTCTATTATTATTATTTTTTATTAATCTTACAGCTCAGGATTTTTAAGTAAGTAAACCTCAGCACCTAATCTATAGGGATTTGCCTTCTGAGGGCAGATGAAAGCTCTCAGTTGTAAAGATTGTTTAGTAGGAAGCGTTTATTGAGAAGAAAGAAATTATTCTGGATAAAATTTTGATTTCAGATGTCAATAAAAAAAAGAAGGTCATTAGAGGGAATGAGAAAGAAAGCATTGCATCTCTCATCTTCATTAGGTTAAACAAATTTTGCTCTATTACTGTTGGTACCATGAATAACTCCTTTCTTAAACGATTAACAAGCTGAGAGCCTTCAGGTGAGATTGAACTTCTTGGTTTAAGATCCAAGAGTCAGTTTTCAGTATTAACCACGTTGACTTCTAAGTCAAAATCAGTTTGGTAGTTAAGAAACAAAATATAGTAACTTTACAAAGTGGATCTAAATAATAAGAGAATCTATGTTGAGAGAAAAATAAGATGAACAGCTAAAAGGACAAACTGTTTGAAATGGCATCAAGACTCTTTAAATGTACCATTACTAGAAACTAAAAGTAAATGTTTATTACCTGTCAAGGGAGATTCAAAAAGTGACAATGATAAAAGATAGACTCTTGTAATTCACTATCAGATGTAAAAAGATGTTTTTCAAAAAATGGAAGTCACATCCAACAGAGTAAAATGGAAAAGACCGTAAGTTCTGGTAAGTAGTTGTTAGTCTGTTTGATTCAAGCCATAAAAAATTGAGGACACTCTGAAATCCTTGCAGATCATTCGAAACAGAAACCAGAGCAATCTTTTGATACTGTTTGAGTTGTAAAAGAGGTGGTAAAAGATAATGGGACCGTAAGAAATCGTGTTAAATGAGCCCTTGAATTAAATGTTTCTACGGAATAGCCTTTGTGTGTGAAAGAAATCTAAGGAACTGTCTCAAACTGAAATATTACGATGCTATCTTTTAAAACAAAGAAGCTAAAAATACTGGTAGTCGCCAGCCTTTGGCAACTGGCACTATTGCTGCAGAATTGTAAAGCAAATGGGAAAAGGAAATGCTAAATCATACACTATGGTGTGCAATTTGTTGGCTGGATAAGTTACAGTGTTCCAAAGGAACAGAAAGTGACAAGTATCAAGTGAGAGTTATACCAACTTTGGTTTTTTTTTTGAGGGGGTAAATATGACATTTTTCATGAACCCAGTTATTTGGATTAATGAGCAAAGCTGAACTGAAGGTGCATCCACTTGACAGAACGTGTGGTGCCACAGACAGGTGAGCTCCGACCAGGAGTGAAGGAAATCTCCTGATAATCCCCACTTTCCCTGCTGTGGTTCACATGGGCTCATCTCATTGTATGAAATCAGTATCAAAATAAACCAGGTGTGCCCCAGGAGTGGGTTGTTCATCAGCCCACGAGACTGGCCCATGCCTACTCACTCAATTCTTGTGCTTGTGTCAGATTCTTGGCACCAATTATTTTGCTCTACTAATTTGTAGTTGGCTTGTTGTGCTTCGTGCCCACCTACAAGTCAGTGCAGTGGACTTGGTTATCCAGGTCTTTTGGCAGGGCTGTTGCCAAGGGTTTGTGACAACGAGGCAGCTACAGGATTTTTTGTGGGTTAACAGTGAAATAAAAGATGGGAAGTGAAGGTAAGAAACAAAGTACGGAAAAGGAGAACTACGATTTCAGTACATAGCAGCTGCTCAGCTTGAATAGGAGGGCTGGGAGGTGACGTGGTAAAGGTCTGCCAGTTATGACTGGCTCAGAGATGGTTACAGAACAGCAATGAATACTATTTTTTTCATAGAAAAACTAATATGTACCATTTATTTAAAAAAAAAGCCCCAACAAAACAACAAATCGAAAAGCCTCAACCAAGCAAAAAGACCCCAACAAACCTGAGGGTAAATTTATGGAAAAGGGAAATATTTTTTAACACACTGTGAAATTAAATTGTGGGATTTGATATGTATTTTGTTTTGCTGAATGTATGAATGGATTCAAAAAACAATGAGAAAAATTTATGGCATGGGAGGCTGTTGAAAGCTGTTGCATACAATGAAAGCTGTGCTTATCTTCCTTTAGGTTACGCTGTGGAGAGGCAGGAGTTCTGATAGAGGCCTCACTTTACCTTATCTCAATTCTTGTGCTCTATATTTCAGTATTTGCTCTTGGCTTTGTCAGAGACAGGGTATGGGATTACCTGTACTCGGACCCACGTCAGATTATTAAAAGAAATTACATTTTCACTTCCTTTTTGAACCTGATGTGTAAGTAATTCAGAAAGAATACTCCACTAGATCAGTTTTCTTCATTTTGTTATCAAGGATACAGGTGCTTCACCTCTGCGTCCTGTATCATCCATACTTGATTTTGTACAGTAGCCTCAGGCCAAGCACTGCGGAAAGTGCCAGGGAGAAAATCTGCACAATTATGTTCATCTTGAACAATATTGCGTTGTCTTGCAATGGCCAAGGAAGCTTGCTTTAATTCCAGAGATCTTTAGGGTGTTATGGGTCCTTGCACAGCGCCTCGTAGCTTGGTGCACCGTCTGTAATGTCACTTGCAGGGTCTTGCTGTAGTCTCCAGCTGTGGGAAGTGCTTTTCTTACGCTGTTTCTGCGTCAGCGTTGGGAGCAAGTTTACCTTGGGCATTGCAAGGCAGCACAAAGCCGAGGACATCCATAGAGGACCTTGGTAGTTTCTGACTGTGGGGAGCACCAGGGACATTGCAGTCGTGATTGTAACTGTTGCAGCAGGCTGTACCACAGGAGGGGAAGTGTTTTAAGATGATGACACTGGGGAAAACGTGTAGAGCTCCTTAGAGTGCTGAAATTGGAAGACCAGGTGGCTGACAACCTGGCAGTCAGAGGGGGCCAGGGGGCTATGAAGAGGTCTTCAAAAGATACGATGCTGCTCTTTGCTGGAGACTTCGAAAGGCTCTTTGAAACTTAGAACTGTTGCAAGCTCTTGAAGAAATAGTGCGTGGCAAAGCAGGAATTGGTACCACTTGCTGCTCTAATTGCATCTTCTCTCTTGCCTTCCCATTTCCTCTTTTTCACTCTAACGTAACCGTTCACTATTGTTCCTCATCTCTCTTGAATAGAAAAGAAATTCCTTCATAACAGGAACTGTTGTAACTAAAAAACATACGCGTGAGCTTGAAGTGTTTGAAATGCTGTTGTGCCCGAAGCCTTGCATGACGAGTTGTTTGGGTCTTGGCAGCTGCTTAGAGCAGTGGAACAACTCTGTAGGTGTAGTGGTGGGGTGGATGAGCTCTGAGCCCTGCTTGAAGTGTTAAAGAACAGCATGTGGCAATGCCACTGAGTCATGCTGGCTGTGGGGGTGGAGAACTGCAGACAGGCTCTTCATCTGCTTCTTTTCCAATGACTTGAATCTTGCTGCTTTTAGAGGAACTTTCCCAAAGTCTGGTCAGTTCTAGTATAAAAGAAAAGTAAATTCCTGCTAGTTGGTGATGAGCTTGACAGTTAGAGTTGGTGATGCCATAGATAACTTTATCTTTTTAACCAAGGAATATTCTGAAGGCTTTTCTGAGAGCTGGCACTTAGTGACGTGGTGTAACTGACAAGTAGGAGTAGGTGTAGGTAGTAGGTGTAGGTGTTGGGCCATAGGTTGGACTCGATGATCTCAAAGGTCTCTTCCAACCTTACAATACTGTGATACTGGTTAAACAGTTGCTTGCTTTTAACGAAGCAGAAATCGGTGGGATGTCCTCCGTGTTCCTGCACTCAGAGTTTTCAGTGCATCTGCACAGAAATGCCGTCATTTAGCAATGTAAATGTGTCGGTAGAGGTATCACACAGGTTCTTAGGGTTTTGTTTGGTTTTGTTTAATCAGATTACAATCTAGTCCTAACATTCTCACGTTCTTCATCTGTACAACAGGCCCAATGGTGAGCTGTGTTCCTTGGGCTATTCGGAGATCTCCAGACTTAAACCTTTACCCAAGTGAAATGCCCTCTTGAGGCACATGTGAACCTAGAGGAAAAATGACTTGGTAAAAAATGAACAGTGAGAGCTAATTGCATTTCTTGAAACCTCCTGCTTAGGTAGTAGAACAGGAGCCTATTCAAAATAGAGATTTTAACCACTAGACCACAATGACTCAGATGTTCACTAAGATGTATCACAAAATGCTTTTATTCTTGGTTCTGGTGGAT
>VWPV01017264.1:0-32312 GCA_013389885.1 Geococcyx californianus | reverse complement strand
GGTTCTTCTATGATTCTATTCCTTTCTCTCACCTTGTTATGACTGTAGATAATGAAAAGTGCCAATAAGCTGAGGGAGTGGAGGAAAGGTAAAAATCATCATTGGGCAGTGACTGGAGAAGGTTCTTCACCCTCCTCATCCTCGTAGGTTTGTTGCGGTGCTGGGGACGAATGCTGTTGGGGAGGAAGGGAGCAGCAATTGCAGATGCTTTGCGACCTCAGCAGAAAACATGATGCAAAACGACAAACATAGAGCTGAGGTTGGTGCTCTTCCTAGTGAATGTGTCAGCGTTGCTGAACAACCTCCCTTAGTCCTCAGAGGTGTGAGAGTTTAGCAGTCGGCTTCCCTAATTCCAAGAACGCACACAAAGGAAATAAACCGGGAGAGAATTTGATTTGGGGAAATTCAGTTAATCCAATTGAATACACATGATGTGTCTATACCCAATGATAGTATTACTTGATAAGATGTTACTTGATAAATAGATGTGGAAACCAAAAGATCATAGTTTGTCAGCCTTTTCTTAGTGCTGTTTCAGAGACTGGCCTTTTAAATGATCAAGATTTTTGAATGTGATGTTAGGCTCTGCATTTCAGATGATCATATTGTGACAGTACTTGAACTGAAACATAGCTCATGGGATGGGGCATCACTCTTTGGGGTTCTTTAGAAGTAATTAGAGGGGTTAGCCTTGGCAAACTTAGAGCAAACTCTAGAATTATTTGGAAAAAATGAATTTGAGATATGTGAAAAAGATTTTATTCAGAAGACATGGAAATACTTTTAAAAAATTTTGTTTTCAAGAAATTTACAAGTTTTTATCCTTTTTGATTTTTGTTTTTGGAAAATGACCCTGTTTCTGGAATAGAAACTGTTGAGTGAGAATGCAAAAAATATAGGGTGTGGTGCTGGTTTGTTTTCCATATTTCATTCTTTTATTTCAAGAGAAGTGTTACATCCAGCAACTCTCTTCTTCTCTCAAATATTTGGGTATGAAATAGAAATCTCTTATTTCTTTCTCTGCCTGTGAAAAAATGTGTTTTAAAATCTTTAAATTTGGAGGACTTGACATTGCCTTTTCCGTAACAGTGATATTTTGTGATTGGATTTTAACCAATGTATGCAACTACATGGATTCTCTTGGCCTTCTATATTTATGAACCCATATCCTGCTTTTTGAAATCATATGTATCTTTCTACTTCTAGGAAGATTTTTTAACATCTCCACTGCATGTTTGTGGATGATGGATGATCTATTAGATAGAGAGGTTTGAATCTAACAGGAAATCGCAGGCTCATTGCACCTCCCAAGGTAGAGTGGAGCTGGGGAGGTCTCTGTCCAAGCCCCTGCTTTCAGCTGTGGTCTCAGGTCTCAGACCTGCTCATTTAGGACTTTATTTAGACTGGTCTTGAAAGCCTCCAAGGATGGAGGCTGCACAACCTCTCTGGGTGACTGGTCCCATTGTCATCGTACCAGTCTGTATGCTCTCCTGTTTCAGCTTCTGTCATTGCATTCTCTTGCCATGCCCTGCTGGGAGGACCCTGTCTCCCACCCTCTACTGACCCCCTGGTTAGCGGTGGAGGATTGCTGTTAAGTGGCCCTTAGAAGCGTTCCTTCCCCAAGCAGGATGTCCCTTCTCCTTACAGAACAAGTGCTCCAGCATCACACGTCTTGGTGTCTCTTGCTGAGCTTGTTCCAGTTTGTCACTGTCTTTTCTATACTGGGATCCTAAGCATCTACAGCTGTAACGAGCAGCAGCAATATTGATGTGAGATTGGGACTGCTGACGGCTTTCTATCAGGGATGACAGGAAAAGCAGTGGCAAAAGGTTGTGCAAGAAATGACTTTGAATCAAATAGTGGGATTTAGGATTCTCTGCTTATGTTGAACACCTTGATTAGTATAGTGCTGCAATAAAACCAGTGTCTAATGTTTAACTTTGGCAAGAGTTTGTTTTCAAGGCGTTTAAGCAATTTTCTGGTCACTTTAAAGTTGTTTTGTTTCCTGATAATGGCATCAGTGTAAAGATAGCTGATATACTGTGGATTTTCATAACTTTCCTCCCATTTAGATAATGTCTAGCTCCTTTAAAAGCGTGGAGGTAAAGCTGTGGAAGTAGTCAGTTTAAAGTCAAGTGGTGAGTGCCAGAGTCAGGGCTGGAGCCTCTGAGTACTTGTTCCCTGCTCAAAGACTCCTGTGTCATAGAATTATAGAATGATCTGGTTGGAAGAGACCTCTGAGATCGAGTCCAACCGTACCTGTCCCCTCACTAAACCCTGTCCCTAAGGAACTCATCCACCCGGCTTTTAAACCCCTCCAGGGATGGGGACTCAGCCACCTCCCATGATAATGTACATCAGCATTTTATTCTCCAGGTCTCGCGCTGGGATTTAGTCAAGTGGTTTCCTCTCCTTTGATTTTGTAAATAATCCTCTTACAAGGTTGACTGGATCTGAGGGAGAGAGAAATACAAAACTCAAGTGTTGTATACAAAACCCTACTCTTCTCTCAACACTGGAGTGTTCAAGGGCCGGTTGGTGCTCTCAGTTTCAAATTCACATGTGAAACAAGTTAAAATAGAAAAGAAACCTCACAGAGGAAGCCGGGACGTCTTTACTGCTTAGAAAGAAAACTTTATGGTAGTGGGAGTTGGGAGCTTTCAATGAGAAATATTAAGTGCCAGAAGCAACTGGTTTGCATCTAACTGATGGGTATGGCAAATACGAATCATATTGGTCAACAGAGACCCATCTCATCCCACTTGCGGTCTCGCCAGGCTGTGGCAGAACTCATACAACCAATAGGGTTTGTAAGTGACGCATGATCTGCTGACAGTGCTTCTCCCATGTCTTTTGGTAAATTCATCAGTTGCTTAGTTGGCTGAATAGTCCAAGGGAGCTTCAAATGATACCGTACTTTCTTGTCTGGTACAAAACGGAGCATTTCTGACTAGAAGACATAGTGCCCAATGGGATGCTGTTGCTGAACTGAGCCACACTTTTTTCTTCCAGCTTCCTGTGGCAACTGCTGCCCCCCTTGAGGAGAAAAGATGATATGTGTAGAATTTCACCTACAGAGATGTACTTTCTGCCATGCAATGTCCAGATCAAATGGATTTGAAATCTGCTGTAGGAACAAGATGGTTTAACTCATTTTCACCTAGCCTTACTCTTCCCATCTCTGTGAGCTGTCCTTATGTTCTTGGTACATTTTGGTTATTCTGCTTCCACAGTTCTTTTCCTTCCTCATGGAGAGCTTGTCAGATAAATGGGAATTGGGAATTCCTAAATTTTTGTGGTTGCCCCCATCGTGTTTTTTGTCCTTGTAGCAATGTTGGCAAACTGTCAAGGACTTGGCAATCCCTTCAGAAATTCCTCTTCTGCTTCAGCCTCCCCTGCCCTGCTGGATAGAAACCTAGCAATTTCTGTAACACCTATCAGCAAAACTTTCTGCATAATTTTTTAACTCTCTGCATCACTCATCCTGCTGAAATTTTTATTCCTGTGATGTGCAACGTCTACCTCAAAAGTCAGTGAAGGTCTATTACTCTGTCACTGTTGCGGCCGTAAGAAGGTAGTAAAATTGAGAGAACTTTCCTAGGTTGTGAAATTTGCCGTGTGTGTTTTAAATAACGTTCCTGGGAATTACCTCATTTACTTCTCTCTGCACACCGTGAATCAGTTTGCTGTGCTTCACTTAGCAGTATTTTCAATTCTGCAATGAATTCCAGGCTCGGTTTGAAATACTACTCTCAAACCCTCTTCCTTCTGCTCATTTAATATATTACCTTAACTGCGTATTCCTTCCCTTTTTGTTTATATGACTGAGATAGTTACGTTTTCCCTATATAAATCATAATTTTAGATATTTATGTTGAAACCTCTATCAGTCATGCCATTCTACAAAGCATTGTTTGTATTAAAATCCTTCTTCCTACAAAAGCTCTTTCTCCTGGCAATTCCAGATCATTCTTTTCACTCTTTGCTATTTAGTCCTACAGAATTCTTTCAATTTTTTATTGATGAAGGTGATTTTACAAGGTGTTCCACACAAAATTGCTATTGATTTAAACAAAAGCATTCCTAAACCCATTATATTCACCATTCCCTTCCTCATTTGACTGAACGTTTTGCTCTGGATTTGACCACAGCTGCACATTAAGCAGAAGTTGTCTTTGAACATATCGTACACCTCCTCTTTTAGGGTCATCAGCTGAGTATTTCCCATTTCAAGGGTTATTAATGGAAATTTAACGACAAAGGTCCATATACTTGCCTTTGTCTTACTGTGTATCTTTAAAGGAGAAGTCTTCATGGACATCACCTTAGCTATGGATTGTAAAAGTGGAAAATGACTCTGCCAAAGGAGGAAGGGGGAAGAGAAAGCAACATTAAGTAAGTTTTAGGAAGAATTTCTTCCCTGGAAGGGCAGTCAGACACTGGCACAGCTGCCCAAGGAGGGGGTGGAGTCGCCGTCCCTGGAGGGGTTTAAAAGCCAGGTAGATGAGTTTCTTAGGGACAGGGTTTAGTAGGGAGACAGGCACGGTTGGACTCGGTGATCTCAGAGGTCTCTTCCAACCTTATGATTCTACAAGTTTATTGATATATTCTAAAGGCTATATGAGTACTTCCCAAAGTTCACACAAAGTACCACATGTGCAACTCAAGTACCAGTCACCAAAATGTGAGGTATTGAGTTACATATTCATTAGCTAAAAAGTCAAGTGAAAAGTGTGCAGCCATTATGGAAACATCCCTCAGATTCATCGATTTAAGTGTGATCTTTGTTCTTGGTTGGAAGGGGTTGAGGATGGGGCAGTTACGTCCTGCCTGCAGCGGTACAAACTCTAGGATGGGTGGACTATGAGTGCGTGGTGCTGGTACATCCACCTCCCACAAAATATTCCACTCCAAGGCAAATTATCTTCTGGGTACGCTGAGGTACCTAAAACAATTACATTGCTCAACGTGAACAAGGCTTTGCAGTTACTCCTCATAGGCTGACATGACTCATCTGGTTTTGTTGTTCTTACACTTCTGCCAAGACTACAAGAAAGCCTTGTAAGTGGCGTTTGTAAGGGCAAAATTAAATTTCGACTGCGTGTCCTACAGGTGGCACTGTAATTTCAGTGTCCTGAGTGGTAAAGCATGCAGATCCCTAGATGTCTCCTTTACCTGCTTTTAGACCCTTGAATTTCCCTGCCACTGCCAGGTGAGATGAGGAAACACAGGAGAATCCCACGACAGCAGCATCACTCCATGGCTCTTTGAAGAAACCCGTCTGTGATCTTCCAGTGAGTCAAAAAGGCCAAACTCGTTTGAAAGCACGTAATGATCTACCTCATATTTAGCAAAGCCTATTGCTTTGGAGAAGGAGGAGATTTTACAGAGTGTGTGTTCTGACTTTTATAGTTTAATGTGGTGTTTGCAATAAGTGTAGAAAGAACAGTGAAAACTATATAGATATTTGAGCTATAATTGGATGTTTATTTACTCTTGAAGTCCATAAACCTGTGAATGACAATGTTGAATACACAAGTCAGAAAAACACCCCAGACTGCAAGTCCCTTGTTTGTGGTGGTTTTGTTCCCCAGGCCTAGTGAAAAAGTAACTTATAGAGGTGTCTGTCTTGTATTTCGAGCAGGGCTGTCAATTTTGGCTCGCCATCGCATCGGGTATTAAAAGACGCAAAAGGGGAAATACTGTTGATTTGCAACTAGCAGACACATGTGTTTTTCTGCAAACACTGCTGTCAGCTCCATCCCTGCCTGCATGGTGTTTCCTGGGGCACACCTTGCAGGTGACCCAGAAAACCTCCAAACTGGTTGTGCTTCATGCCTCATTCTTCCTTCTTTCCTGAGGGCTCCTTGGTCTCCGTGTGGCTGCGCCCAGGCTGCCCTGAGCACCTCGGGGTGCAGGGTTGGACTCTGGAGGGCCCCTGGGAGACTGGGGCTGAAGGGACACTTGGGGTTAGCAACAGAGGCTGCGCTGAGGCTTGGGTAGTGCCTTTTGTGATGGTGTATTTGATATCTTTTCTCCTGTCTCCCACTGTGCACTCAGAGCCTCTTTTCAGAAGTATTAGAGCAGGAAGTATTAGATAGCACATTTTTAAAACTGATTCCAGTTGTGAATAAATTAGAAATATTCCCAAATAGCTATTTTTTAATTTTTAAGTCCTTCCCCCTACCCTGTTTCTACCTAGCTCTGTTCTAGTATTAGGAGTTCTGGCAGGCACGGCTTTTAGCATTTGCTTTGATGCCTGGCTTGTGGTTTCTGTAGTCATGACTTCTAAAAAGACACCAGTTTCCTCTTGGGCAATTTCAGCATTGCAACCAATTTCTGCAAGAGTTTCCTCTCTGCTTTGTGAGGTGTGAGACTTGACAGGACAAGCGTGGTTGTTCATCAGAATTCCTTGCTGGTAAGGTTGTGACTTATTTCTTTCCTCTTAAGTGATGAACGTTGGTTGTTTCTGTTTAATGACATCCACTCTTTTTTTTTCCTCATGAGTTTTAGCAGATGAGAAACAACGCTTGCTTGGTTTGATAAAGGAAGATCATACCGGCAAGTAATTACCCTTTTTTAAGGACTGTGTAAAGGATCCCCACTTTTTGGTTAAAAAATGCAATTGGATGATCAAATTTTTAGAAATAATGGAGTTTATGGAGGGAAGCCAAGTGGCAGAATGTACGTAAATTTCACACAGGTTTAATTCAGTTGTGATTTAAGATGAGTCTAAGGACAGGGTGATGGTTTAGCCATGACTGTTTCATGGAAATCAAATATTTGTGAAGACAAGTGTGCAATATGGAAATGAAACAATTCCTTTATTGATTTTAGATTTCTAGAGAAAAATGTGCAAATTTAGTATTATAT
Source organism: Geococcyx californianus (assembly GCA_013389885.1). Classification (NCBI taxonomy): domain Eukaryota; kingdom Metazoa; phylum Chordata; class Aves; order Cuculiformes; family Neomorphidae; genus Geococcyx; species Geococcyx californianus. Next base: position 25,439 of record VWPV01017264.1, on the reverse strand, counting down.
AAAAAGTATTTAAGGTGCAATGTGGGATAGACTCCAATGTGCTGTGGTGACTGAACTAGCAGATTAATTTGGTTTTAATGTGAAAGGAATTTTAGAATACAGGAATTTTAGAATACATGATTTTTAAGGTTTTTCTCGTAGACATGAAATCGTATGAGTAAAGACTCAGCAAAAGTACTGTGAATGGGCTTACCCATACTGTGAACAAAAGAGCATCTGGAATTAAAAATCTGTCCTTTGCACCAAAACAGAACCCCCAAAACACTGAGTACACCTCTGGAATGGAGTTTTGCCAGAGGCACGTTTTGTTGAGGGAAAAGCTGAGATCAACAGCTTGTTTAATCATTCACTTACCTACTTGCTTCCAACAAGTCCTTTTGGGGCTGTAAGGTATTATGTATCTTTACTGGGGTCAGAGATATTAATTGGAGTTCTTGCAAGGTTGATTATACCTGCTCAGGAACTTCAGTAGAGTTTTCCCATCTGCCAGTCGCGCTAACATTTAATGGTTTGTGACAATTCATACAAAGAAACTTAGTGTTTGGCAACTTCTCAAAGAGTGTCCTTTCCGTACCTTCCCCTGTACTTTCTCTGCCTTGGTGTGGCTGTGCATTTGATCAGGTGGAAGTCTTGCAGCACGGCAGGGGCTGCGTGCCTGGGGGTCAGAGATGTTGGAGCTCTCTGCTTTCAAATGCTGCTCTGTTTTGACTTTGCCCATTGTGCTGCTTCAGTGCTCCCCTGGGAGAGCTGTCTGCTCCTTGCAGCACAGAGCAGGTCCTCATGTGATGTGTTCCGATACCTGCTTTCCATTGGAAAGTCGTACTGGTTTCTTAAGTAGAAAGGGTGAAAGGACCCATTTGTAAAAGCGTGCTCTGTGACAGCGTCTGCGCTGCATCTGGGAAGGAAGAAGGTGACAAAAAGCTCTGTTTCACTCTGTAGATGAATGAGCCATCAACACCACGCTGCTAATGTTTACATGAACTCTTTGTGCAAGCTGCTTGCTACCTGTCCCCACACTTACTGGCAGATTTGATTTCTGGTGGGGCTGTCTGACAGCTGGGAAGAAGCCCNCCAGTGACAGCGATGGGATGAGAGGAAATGGCCACAAGTTGCACCAGGGGAGGTTCAGACTGGACATTGGGAAGAATTTCTTCCCTGAAAGGGTGGTCAGGCCCTGGCACAGCTGCCCAGGGAGGGGGTGGAGTCACCATCCCTGGAGGTGTTTAAAAGCCGGGTGGATGAGTTCCTTAGAGACAGGGTTTAGTGAGGGGACAGGTACGGCTGGACTCGATGATCTCAGAGGTCTTTTCCAACCAGATGATTCTGTGACTCTATGATCTGGATCTCACTGTTGGTTTTGAGTGTGTTTCCCTGAGTGATTGTGGCAGCTGGGTGCTGCATGCTCTCCATCAGTGACTGCGCAGTCTGTGCAAGGTAGCTGGGGAAAGCACCGCGGTGACGTGGGCTGGAGAACTTCCACAGTTGTTAAGATGGTCTCTATTTTATCCTTCTTAATTCCAGGTATTTTCCCTTCCACACTCCCACACAATCTAGCTAAAGTAACCGGGGCTTGATTGTGGGTGAATAGGATGGAGGCTGATTTGGAAAAAGGTGCAGAAGTAGCGCACTACACAGTCAACAGTCCTGTGCACTCGCTTGATTAAATGATACGGATGTGCAGCCTACTCCTAATCAACTCACTATGTGGAGGTCCTAGCAGATGCCCGGATGGTGTTGGGTGCTGAGGTAGGAACAGTAGCCCAGGGAGGACTGGGTTGCTAATGGACATATTGAATAGTTTCACTATTTTGCGTTCGGAACTGTCTTCAAGGAATCCCTAAACCTCTTGCTAATGCACCCAGTACTATTTATGGACGAGCGTAGCTGTTTTTCTGGCCAATGCATCATTTATTGCTAATGAAATCATGCTGAGTGTGGTTACACAATCCCAGAGCAGAGATAGGCACTGAGGTAACGCTCCACGTGAAACAAAGTGTCTTACTCTTTTCTGCATTGCATTTTCCCTTTCAGCTGAAGCAGAGTCATATTTCTGCCTCTCAAGAATTTTTCTGAAAAGCAGTATGTGCAGTTAAATGCGCAGCTCATCAAAATGCCTGTGTGTACGCACTGTGCTTGAGCCTTCGTGACACACATTTCTAAAAATATTTCCCTCTGCAGCTTCTCCTGCCCTCTAATTGTTCACTTTTCTTCGTGACATCAAGTTGCAGGCTGGCTGCCCTCCAGCATCTGCCTCTTTTGCTTTTGCTGTGTGGCATCTCTAGCCTAAGTGCCATGAACAGACTGAATTGTGCCACGAGGAGTGCGCCTGTCCTTCAGCTCCATCCCCTGCCTCTGGCTTAGCTGAGTCATGTTTTCTCTGCGCATACATTTTCAGTTGTCTCCGTGTTCTTGTCTCTTCCTTCTCCAAGCAGGTCTTGCTGGTTGCTTCCAAGGCAAGCGGGTAGAGATGGGAATCAATGTAATGACATGACCTTGCCTCACCTAATACTTCTTTAACTGCTCCTTCTCTTGCAGATATGGCTTTCTCATCAGGGTGGAGCTCCTTTTCCCTTGACTTCCTTCCTTGATTTTCCCCAGAACCCCCTCTACTCTCTCTCCCTTTTCTCAGCATATTTTTATTTCTTCTGTTAAATACAATAAACCAACAAAACCTTCTGTTCTCTGCCATCATTTTATGCCCTGCGCTTACCTTTGATTTTATCTGAAAACCTCTTCTTAAAACCTTACCATCCATGATCCTGTCTGCCAATAGTTCTCAATCAGTTTTGAGACACACTTTGCCTCTCAGTGTGTGGGTATTCCCAAAAATACTGTCCATGGTCTTCTAAAAGATCTTGTCCCGTGATCCATTTTTCCTCTGCTCTGTACGCCAAAGTAATTTTATTCACAAACATCAGCATGGCTTCTGCTCTTATGAAGGGTAGATCTACCTCTAAGAGTTTTTTCACCAAATATAGTTTGACCTGTCTGTTGCGGCTCAGCCTTTAGTTGGATCCAACATGATCAACTTCTTCCTCTCCTAAAGCATCCTTGGGCTTACAATGCAGTTCTGGTCTAAGTGCTTTCTTCAGTCCTCTGTGCTCTCATTTCCAATTTATTTAAATTTTGCACATACTTTCAAACATCCTCCCCTTACACTGAAATAAACTGTCAATCAAGTTGTCATTATCACATGTCACATTTACTGAAACCTGCTGTTTTCTGGCCCTGACAAAAGTAATCTCACCACCTCATATCAATTCAGAAACTCACTGCAAAGAATTTCCTACATTGTATGTCTCCCAGCCTGTTTATTTACTCTTCTGGGCAGCATCAAATACACGGAGCCTTAAATCTCACTTTGAACTCCGTGGGACTCCCTGGGATTCCTATTGCTTTTACAAACATTTTGCATCTCATTATTTTTCGAAGCCACTCGCTGAGGCACCAGCGGAAACCTTGACAATGCCTGTCCTCAGACGTACCGAGACCCAACATGCGCTCCTGATGACTCTCGTCTCTTCTCTTGGATTCTCCCTCATTCCTGCCTACATTCTGTTCTCGTACCCTGTCTTCCTCTGCTCCTGGCAGCTTCCAGTTTTCCCTTCTCTTTTTTCCCACATTCCTACAGAACCTGACACATGGTCTGTAATAATGGGAATAAATTGCTAATGCTTCATAAAAATTTCTTCAGCAGTATTTTGGGTGGCAATGCTGCAAAATCATTCGACCTATTCCTTTAGTTACACCGTGTAGCTGCTTTGTTATCCTCATTGCCTCTTACAAGGTGCCAGGAGAACTCATTCTTTGGTGCACCCGAGTCTATAAGCTTATTCCAGGAACAGCTTCTGGATACAAGCACCATGTACCAACCGAGTCATGTTAATTGTGATGATTTTCTCTTAATCTAAATCAAATGCAACCGCCAGACAATTCAGTTTAGCCTAAAACTCTTTTGTATTTAATGTCTCAGCTGGCACACACGAACTTGCTTATGAGTCTCAGTTTTCTGTAGCTCCCTAATACAGTCTTTAATTGATTTACATGGACCTCATAAAGTGTAGAGAGAATGGAGATGAGGTCAGATAGTCAAATCTTCTCAGAAAGCAATGTGTGATGTTCATGGGAAACCGGAAGCATCATTTCCCGTATCTGGTGGTGGTGGTCTTGGCAGTTGAGAGGGAATTGGGAGGGGAAGGAAGGCAGTGTGCGTGGAACGGAGAAACAGAAATAATAAAATTTTAATATTGTTGATGATTTCTAGCAGAAGAGACATCTTGGTCTTGTACGGGTGAATTGCTGAGTTCATAGGGCTTTTTCCAGTTCTTCCACTCTGATATCTGATGAGATGTACTTTCAGGTGGTGGTTGCGTTCTAGCCTGTTTGTCTCCTCATGGAAACATTTGGAGAGCTTTGGAGACTCAGCAGGCTCAACTATTTTACTCCTAATTTGGGGCTGTAATATCGTTTTATGTTACTTCGCATATTATGTTTGAATCCTTTATTCCTGCCTACAGGTGTGCAAAGGCATTGGGTGCTTAGTTTAAGTTCGTATCTTTTCTCTACTCCTGTTTCTCCCATCTTTCACTTGTAATGATGTGACAAAAGGACATATTGGTTGCACATGCGAAATGTTAAGCTTTGTGCTGAAAACTTGACTGATGTTCGGTTGGAACAGCTCTTTGACCTTCTGACCTGATTTATAAAACCTGGTGGAGTTTCAACTTTGGCTACCCTGAGTAAAATATTTCAGCACGCTTTTTATCCTAATATTTGTGGTCAGATCACGTTCTGCCAAGAACTCTGGAGTGGTAGATATTTAAAAACCCCCCAGCAAACATTTTGAGAGAGTACTCTGGAGTAGAATGATATTCTTAATTGGAGTAACTTGAATTATTTTCTTCCTCACTGATCCCAACAGATCAGACTGATGGTCAAAAGTCTGTCTGCTTCATGAGAAGTGTATTCCTTGTGTCAGCCTTAGGAATTTGGGTGCATTTCATATCGCTGCTCAGATTTATGTAGGTTTTAAAATTGAAATTAAATTTAAAATTTAATTTTAGAAGCAACATTTTAAAATTGAAATTAAAATTTAAAATTGAAATTCTTTTAGGAAGCTGAATGCATTTCATATTGCTGCTCAGATTTATGTGAGTTTTAAAAATGAAATTTAAGGAATGTAATATAATTTGAAGCATAAATATTTTAAAATCAAGACATGATGAATTTTAGATATGATATTGTGGCTTGATTCCACTTAATATTTTTGTCATCCCATACTGGGGTATAATTTTTCAGCAAAAAGAGAAGATTAAAGAAAAATAAAATAACATTGTGAAATAATATAACTGAAAAAAAATTACTTTTGTCTGATTAAAAAACAATTCCCTTTTTTCATGGCAAGAAAGCAAGACTTTTCCTTCAAAGCTGTATAATTTTTTTAAGAAAAAGTTTGTTATTTTCTCATTTAGTATCTCTGGGTTTTAGGAGGAGAGCAAAATTTCTCTTTTAATGTAAATGAAAACCTTTTCTCTGAGCTTCTTTGTGGAAGAGAAGTACAAAGTAGAACTCTTAGTAGCTTGAAGATGAGGGATTCCGGGGGGCTGTGATTGTGATGTTTGCTTCTAGCGCAGTAAAAATTACAGTGGGTGATGGCATTTACGGTTGTCATATTGGCACGTTAAAGCCACGTGAGTGCGGTGCTTGTCTTGTTCACATTCAGCCTTTCTTTAAGGTATTTCTGTATCAGAAATCGTGTGAACAGCAGGAGCAGGGAGGGGATTGTGCCCCTGTGCCCAGTGCTGGGGAGGCCACACCTTGAGTGCTGCGGTCAGTCTGGGCCCCTCACTCCAAGAGGGACCTTGAGGGGCTGGAGCGCGTCCAGAGAAGGGAACGAGGTTGGGGAGTCTTACAAGGAGCTCTTTAGTTTGGAGAAAAGGAAGCTGAGGGGACACCTCAATGCTCTCTACAACTACTTGGAAGGAGGCTGTAGTGAGGTGGGTGTTGGTCTTCTCCCAAGTGACAGCGATGGGACGAGCGGAAATGGCCACAGGTGGTGCCAGGGGAGGTTCAGACTGGACATTAGGGAACATTTCTTCCCTGAAAGGGTGGTCGGGCCCTGGCACAGCTGCCCGGGGAGGGGGTGGAGTCGCCATCCCTGGAGATATTTAAAAGGCAGGTAGACATTGTGCTTGGGGACACGGTTTAGTGGTGGACTCAGCAGTGCTTATTTAGAGTTGGATTTGGTGACATTAAAGGTCTTTTCCCACCTAAAACGTCCTGTGATATTTCTTCAGCACTGAAAAAATGAGGGTGGAAAGGAATGTCTTTCTTGCCCAGAAAGACAAAGTGCTTACTGGTACCGAGTAGGACTTTTGCATTCAGATGTTCCCTCAGAGCTCTGTGTGCTGTCTGAGGTGTCTTAGTCTTGCCTGCGTGTCTGAAAAGCACTGTCACCTATCACGAGGCACTCGTTCAGTTGTCACTTGCAAGAGATATGCCAAGAGGAGCTGTATCCTAGTTTTTTTGATGCTTTCTTTAATCTCTCCAATCTTTTCCGTGACTTTAACAAGACATGAGTATTACAACCTTGTGCTCAGACTAGAAGTGCCGTGTTACGATATCTGGTCAGAAGGCATGAGAGGTTACCTAGCTGCCAGCAGAAACAGGATGCATCATGTCCTCTGTTTGAGGAAAGCCCGGGAGGTCACCTAGGGAGACAAATATACCACTCCTTCCTTGCGTCAGAAGAAGTGTGTTGAAAGTTGATTTAAATAGAGGCAAATTTAATTATGGGTGTTTCAGATCCTTACGTTAACCTCAGAGTCTTCAACTGGTATTAATTATAACTCTGCTGCAATGAGAAACACCAAGCATGGCGTTGCTTTTCTCAGGATGTTTACTGCTCGTTAACTATTTATACTACTGTGGGGATTTTGTTGCCCGAGTGGCACACGGCATGAGAGGGAAGAGGGAAGCAACACTTAAAAATAATTTATTTAAAGAGGATCATAAAAGTAAAAATAACTATCGAGACTGCAATTAATGTGAGATATACACTGTCATTAAGTAGTTGATAATACTAATTTTATTTTGTCTTTATTAGTGTTTTTTAACCCTAGAAAGTCTAGAAGTTATCTATTTGCTTTTCTTACGTAAAACTTGAAAGATATTTGTACAAGAATTAAGTTAAAAAATGGAGGTACTTTATATTGCAATATACTCATCTAAATATTAAAGGACATAAACAGAAGGGGACTGGTTGAGGAAAAAAACAGTGAAGAGAATCTCTCCTTAGAATAAAAAGGAGGAAGTCAGAGACTTAACTTTTATGTGAAGTGTTGGAAGAGCCATAATATGATGGACTTTAAAGGAAAAAGTTGAAATGTGGCTCAAAAATAGCCAGCTCTTCCGAGAAAACCTGGAAATTGTTCCTGTGAAAGAACAAAATCAGGTTTCACCGTTATTATCTTCCCTTTTACAGAAATACCTATTGCTTTCCTCTCAGATTTTACTGCAGAGCTGCCAACCCCACGGAAAAGGAGCGAGGGAAAGTGTCTGCTCTGCATTTGCAAAGTAGCAAATAGTCATCTTTTAGTGATTTATTTCTCCGTGCAGATGTTCTGGCAAAGGCTACAGTGTTTGAGACGCAAGAATCACTGTAAATCCTGACCGCCTAGAGGCACTGACGGCTGCAGAAAAGCATCGCAGCAATCTTTTGCAGGGAGTTTTTTTACAGATTTTATCTCGGCTCCCAGGGTGAACCAGCTTGCGATGCTACGCGTCTTGGACAAGCCCCGCTTTTCACAGCGGTGGGATGCTGTCTTCCAGCAGATATTTCTTACTGTGCTCTTTTTGTGTGGCAGGCTTTCTTCTCCTGCTTATCGCAAACATAAGTTGAAGGTGACTGGTAGCTATTTGAACAGATAACAAAAGATAGTGTGATTAAAAGAAAGCCATATCTGCGGTTGGAACCATCTAAAGGCAGGGAAGCTGCTTGTGATTTAAATTGGATTCCCAGAACAAAATGTTTCGAAGAGCATCTTCTCATCATATCTTTGAGCTTTTATCCTAGAGGTGAATTTTGCCTCTCAGCAGCTGATATCTGCTCTAGCTCAGATGTAGTGAGAACAGCACTGCGCTCCTGTTGCCTTCTCACCTTGCTGACCTACCTGTCCTAGACCTGGGAGAAACTCCATGCTATGTGCTAGCAAGTGGACCAGGATGCTGAATTGAGGGATGGGTGCTGGTTGAAGTTCTCTGGAGAAGCTGTAGAGTGAGCAGTTCAGTTTTGTCCATTGTCTGATTCCCAAGAAAATGCCTTTCAACAGTATCACAGTATCGTAAGGTTGGAAAAGACCTTTGAGATCATTGAGTCCAACCTACAGGGAAAAGACCACACGCAGGTATCTATGGCTGACCAGGTTATGCTGTAGTGCAAGAGCAGTTCCACCCTCCTCAAGTGCAACCCGTCAGGCACACCATTGGTGTACACCATGTGCCATTGGTACACCTTGCCCCACTGAGACTGCTGTGTTGCGGAGGTGGTGGTTGAGTACGGTGCCCGTGCTTCGTGTGCTGTGGAGCATGAAAGGAAGATAAACTCTTCAACGCACCCAATCTTTTAATGAAGAATCAAATAAGACTCTCAAGGCTTCTGTTTCTCGTGTGCTTTGTGAACATGAAGTTGTAACTCTTTGATGGAAGAAGCAGCAAGTCCCCCAGGTCTTTCTTCCTTACATGATTTATCCTCATAAAAGTCAGCATAATGGTATTGTTTTGCTTTTTAAAACTTGTACTATTGACATTTCCCTGGAGGTGTGAATTCTGTCCTTTTGTGCAGTGCTGTTGACGTAATGAACATCTAAGCTTCAGAGACTGCAAACAGTAGCAATTTTTTGTGGCCTTTTGTTTTCAAACGCAGGAGCCAAACCTGTGCTCCCATTACCCTGAGGTACTGCATTGCAGTTGTAACGGGACTGAATTTCCTCCTTGCCTCGCTTGTCAGGGTGGCAGCTAGGGAGATGTTGCTCAGGTTACTCTAGTTTTGGACACAGGAGAAAACTCTCCACAGAGCTATGGAGAGCAGCTCTAAAAATGGGGATGACTGGTTGTCTTCAGCTCTAGCCTTGGCTTCACTGCCTTAAATCAGATTATTGCCACCCACAAAATGTCTCTGGAAACACGTGGATGGAGGCTGAACCCCTCTTGGCAGCCTGGTAATATTGCGGGGAGGCCATTTCCCATCCAGTTGTACCCCTGCCTTTGAGGTGGGTTTTCATCCTGAGGCCCCACTAGAGTGGGAAATGGTAAAAATTCAAAAAGAAAAGGAAAATGCCACTGTGTTGCAGTGGGCAAAGGGCCCCAAAGTCAGCTTGTTCTTGAAATAATGTGGGACAGAACTGGAATCTGCAGAGTGCCACGCAGACTCCCCGTGTCAGCTCTATCTGGCAGAATTTTTTTCAATCTTAATTTAGGAAATCCAGTTTATTTTGATGAAAATATCTTTTCTCTTTTTTTTTCCTCCGAACGTTGTCCTTCAAATTCAGGAAATGTTCTGCAGTGTCTAATTGGTGTGATTAATTTTTTCAATTTTTACTTTCCATTGGATGCATTAATCCTTCTGCAATGCCTCGACAGCAAATGTTTGTCAGAAGTGCCTTGCAGTGAGGGTGGCTCATGCTGCCGTCACTGCTATGATCCATGTCTGCGATTAGTGCAGCGGTTCTGGGCCTTTGTGCTGGGAGGAAACTTCTGTCTCGTTCTTTCTTTAGGTTCTGGACTTTGGGTTCCCTCAAAAGTGTTTGCTCAACAGCTGATCTGAAAAGAGAGAGAGGGAATGGTGTTCCCTCTACCCTCACCTGCATCTGTTTGCGAGAGGCTTGCTTCAAGAGCAACCCCTTAGATTGCTCTCTCAGTAGGGGCTACAGGCTTTGCACTTTTTCCTGCCTCTTCTCAGTTTCATCTTCTGGGCTAACAAAGAATGGTGCATCTTTAGAAGAGAGCAGATCACCAGGGAAGTGCTTCGTTAGATCTGAACTGTTTCCTTATCCCTTCACTGCACCAACACCATCCGTTTTTGCAGCCAACTTCCCTTCGCCTCGATTTGTCCCCTGCTCAGCAAAAGAGCCGTCGCGGAGGCAATACCAGTTGCAGCATTGCACTTGACGTTGCTGAGAACTCTTCCTTGGCCTTCGAACATAACACTAACTCAGCTCAATCTGCAAGGCAGGGGTGCCATGCTCACAGCCCAGCACCTTGTTTCTCTGCGGTGGCATCGCCGCACTCCTTGCCCCTACGCTCCTGCATCATATGCGCAGCGTGTGTCATGCACGTTGCCTACCTGGAGAATGGTGGGACCTGTGAGTTTGACACTCCTGCTAGCAGGAGTCCACGTGCAACCTCACATTTGGGGCAGATGCACTTCACTAAGCGTGCCATTTTGATTTCCTTTTTGTCTGTGAGGCCAAAAAGGCAGCGGGAACATCTTTTGAACCTCTTATTTCTTTCGAGCCCCTCTCCACTTGAAGGCAGTGAGCGCGGGGTCCTGCAACGGCTTGCTCAGAGCTGTCGACACCTGTAACGTGCCGCTCTTGGGAGGATCTGGCCATAATTCAAGCAGGGCAGTACCTCCAGACCCTTTCTGTTTCTGACATGGGAGCAGTGAGTTCTGTTTTTCCTGGCCCTCTCTTAAGTGGAGTCAGAAGCTGTCTTTTTGAATTGCTTGCAGGTGAGGGGATTGAATAATTTCAAATGCATTTGAAAATAAGGATATAACCAGTGGTATTATAATGTGACAAATGCAGTTTCCTGCTGCTAGGCCAGTGATAAGAGCCTTCTGGCTTTTCAAAGGGTAAATTTTATTTAACAAGCTTAAATTTACCCAGTGTGGCCAAAGCTGAAGGAATACTCTGACAATTATGACTTAGGATTATACTTTAATGGACTTCTTAATGCTAATGGTGAATCTGTAGTTTCATCTCCAATTGGAAACACAAAGTCATGCAGATGAAGGTGAGTGAGATATAACTTAACTGGGTCCTTGAACTTCTGTGACAAGTGCTCTAATGTCCATTTGTCATTGCCCCATGGCAAAGCACCAGCTTAATATCAGAGTTTACCGGTGAGCCAGTAGATCCAAGAAAAATCTACAGGTCAGGAGACTCCTCGTATAAGGAAGAGAGTCAATTTAGATACCTAATTAACTACTTAAGTAACTGACTAGATCTGGTTAATTAGTAGTTAATGGCAAGGTTTTGTCAGATTAAGTTGATGTCTAATAACCCAAAGGGCAATTATAAATTTACAATCACTGTGCTTATTTTCCCCATGCGTTGTTGCAAGGACCCGAGTTAGAGGTAATGTGATAATTTAGGGCTGTTATGTAAGGCTGTCTCCTTGCCTCAGGGCCGTGCTTCAAGCCCTGCCATAATTTGGGGCGATGCTATTGCTAATGGCTGGGAAGTGAGATATATGATTAAATAATCATTGATTTTTTTCAGGGAAATGTTTGTAGCGCTATTGCTGGTTACTGGTTTGTAGCACTATTGACGGGTTATTGCCTGTCCATTCATTGCTCATTGAAGCGCACGTTGTTGCAGGCAACCAAAGAAGCAGAAAGCCAGCAGAGAGGTGAAAGCTGGTGACAGGAGTGAGAAATATACACAGAAGGAAGGCAAAAAGCTTATGTTGCAGGTTGTCTTACAGCCCTGACTTGGTGTTTGCTAAAGTAGAACTTTTGAACTCTTTTTTGTGTAGTCTGTGTCAATGCCATCTGAACAGGAACTGAGCTTATACATGTTTTGGGTACTTCTACAACACAAATAGTTTGAGTCATGCTACAGATCTCAAATATTGTACTCAGAAGCAGGAAGGCATATGCCCACTCTGGATGTCATCTGGGAGATGCCTGGAAGGCATGTCTGGCAGACTTATACTAATATTGTTGTAAATTGACACACTCATCGTAGCTTCTAACTGGTAAGAGACAGCACCAGGCCTTGTGGATTTTGACTTCCACAAGAGGAATATTGCTAATAAATTAAATAATTGGAATAGCAGTGTGTTTTTTCCCATCTTTACCATTGCCTTTGATTTTTAACAGCGATATTTCTATGTATTTTATAAGAGATGATGTAGTTCATTTGGAAATTATTGCAATATTTCTGATAAGTCACTCATTCTGTTTCCACATTTGTTGCATCCGCTGTTACTCATGCACTTGCTTGTTTATTACTCTTCTTGAAAGAGCAGGAGTGAGGTGGTACTAATAAAGCTAAGAAAACTGGTATTTAGAGTTCAGTTATTGAATCAAAATAACCCTCAAAAACTTGAATTAGAAATCTTTTAGCTGAAACTACTTTTGATATACTGTTTTCAATTTGTACTGAGATTAAATGGGTTGTTTCAGGCACCTCTATGAAAAGCAAAAGAAATGTGGGTATGGTTTAGAAACCGAGAGGGTAAATCCATCCCCTTTGCTTTTATACAGTAGATCTATTACACTTCATTCTCCAGAAAGTGAGAAATTCAAGGTTTTCTCCTTGATAAAAGACATCTGAAGTAGGTTTCACAGTGCCTCCTTTTATTTTGGTTTGTTTCACTTTGCAGTTGTAGTGGCTGGAACACCCATCTCCGCAGACCGCAATCCTGGTGCAGGCTTTCCATGCAGGTGCCTTGGTCTGTAGGCTGGAGGGTTTCCCTCTCCTTCTGTTCCTGGAGCTCTCCTCGTTATGACTGGAGAGGCTTAGGGAAAGGGCTAGAATCCCACATCCTCCCCCTGGTGCTTTGGTTACACCTTTGGGGTGAGCCCCTGCTTGAAATTCCATGTCCACCCACCACGACTGGACAAGAGTACATACCTGGTGTGCCCACCCCCATCCGTAACGTAGCGCCCTGAGCGTTATGAAATGGGATATTCTGGGCCAAGGCTTCTCCTGTTGCAGCTGTTCCAGTTAGGAATTGGGAATTTGCTGCACCTTCCCGGTGGGATGAACTCAAAGGTCTCCTGCTAATGTGGCTTGCCAAGCTCTGGAGCTCACTCAGGTGCAGCTTTCGTGTACCGGGAAGCAATTCTGCCCTCAAAGCTGCCAGCCCTGGGAACAGTCCTGGACTGCCACAGTGTGACCACCTACCACCACACGGGGCACCTGAGGGGCACAGCTCAGCTGGGGGTGTTCTCTGCAGTGTCCGGGGTGGGAATATTGCCGGCTGAGGGGCTAGGCTTCCCAGAGACAGACCTTACTGGTTCATGCTGGACCATCCAGTAAAATGGGTATAGACTACCTGAGCCACCTTCTTCTCAGACTGCACTTGCACCTTCAGAAAGGATATGTAGATTCCCCACAATGCACCTGCAGAAAATTAAAAAGACATACTTATTTTACCATATAGTGGAGATAAACACGTTATACTCTCTGAAATGTTTGGTTTACAGCAGTCAAGTACACTTAATGGAGGAAACAAATCTTAATGCTGTTCCACAGCATAAAATAATTTCTCTCTGGTTGGGTTTACTTAGGAGAAACAAACTCAGGTTGTGCGTGTGGGAGTTATTTCTGCAGCGTGGGTTTCTTTTTTACGCAGGGGATAATAAATCATACTCTCAACTAGAACGAGACAGAAGTTAGTGCCGCTTTTGAAAATCGATTGCCAGCTTGAAGACGGCTTAACCAGTGCGTGGAATCTAAACAAGAGTTTGAGGTGGTGTCACTGAGAAAGTTCTGCTGAAATCCATTTCAATTCCTTTGGCGCAATGCATGCAGATGGACAGTTTTCTTTGCTGGTTAACTAACACTTCTCTTGCTCCTGGTGCAGTGGCTGATTCAAATTCGTGCAGTTTGTATAATTCCACCCCACTCTCTTCAAACCCAAAGCACAGATGAATATGAAGGAATCACCAACAAAACAACACATGTAATAATAATTATTATAAATCGGTCGTTATTCCCTAATTTCCTGGCTTGATATTTGAGGCTCAATGTTAACTTGTTTGTATAACTAAAGGTGTTTCCTCTGCTTGTTTATATTAGCTATGAGTTCTAAATAGCCTTGAAATTACTTGCCGTAACGTCTCTCATCATCATTTTACTTTAATTTGAGTCACTTACATAAAGTGTTTCTATAGTTGAACAGAAACCGTTGGGAGCCAGAAAAATATGTATTTGTTTGCCTTTCTGCTTTTGGTTTGAAATTGCTGGGAGACAGTAGGTGGGTATTTATTTTCTGTTTTCAGGTTTTATTTTCAAACTAAAACAAATAAGTATGAGGATTGGCACGTATCTTAAATTACTGGTTTTAGTAACAGGCAAAAGTTAGAAATTCTTCTGAAATGTGGCTCTATTTTTGGAAATCCTCTTTCTCACTTCAACACAGTCTTATATCCTTTCCCATTTCACTGAATAATTCTTTCATATGCAGAGGAGTGACTTTTATAGGAACTCTGCTGGCACTAAGAAACAAAACAAACAGAAACCCCTGCCCCCAGTTTTACTTATTCTCTATTCATTTCCTAACCACACCACGGATCTCCAAATCTACCAAACACAACACAACCCCTCAGTGACATCGATGAGCTTTATTTTCTTTATTTCATAGAAAAGCTTGGATAGCTTTGAATTAGCGTTCCTTAGCACTGGTGGAATTCTAAATCAGTAAAATCAGATCACGTAACATAGCATTTTCTTCAAAAAAGTTCTTTTTTCTGAAGGACTGGGTGGAGCGGGAATGGTAAAGTTGACAGGTCAAAGAGTATTAACACATTCTTTTTACTCTACTTTCAAGACTTCTGTTATATGAAAATAGAGTGCAGCACTCAAACAAAACTTTCTCTTTTTACAGTTTTCCCACTAAGCCTTGAAACCATTCATGGAAGGGGATGGGAATGCTCTCGTAAGTATAACTGAAGTTATATCATACTTACTGATCAACTGAAGAGGTTGTACGTTGGGATTGTCCTTTTAATCATAAAAAACTGTGAACAACAACAAGATGTTGCTTATGGGCCAGGCCCAATGGTCAGGCTGCCGTAGGCTGCTCCTCTTTCGCTCCAGGGGTGAAATGAAGTCTATTGTATGAGCCTGATGCCACCTCAGAGTCCTGACCCTCAACGAATGAGAGAGCCGTAACTTAGGACACGCGAGCTCAGCCAAGAATTTTCTTAGCCACACGCTTGTCTAACCCCAGAGAAGCCTGAGGAGGAGGCAGCTCTGTAGATTAGGAGTTATTGATCGTAGCTGCCTTTGATGCTGCCTTAACTGACGATTGTGAGTCGAACCTCACGAGACATGAAGTGTAGTCTTCAATATTAGCCCAATGCCTCTGATTTTGTTTGGTTTTCTTCTCTCCCCCCACCCCCAGCCTCACATACCTATTTCATCAGGTTTTTTTCCTCCTGGGGAGTTTGTAGGTTGCAAGCCTCTCAGTCTCTAGGCAGAAACAGCTCTTGGGGCTATCGTTGACTGCTCACAGCAGCGCAACAACGGGACGTTGCCCGCTCGAGTTTGGTTCCCAGCAAAGACTGCTCCAGACAACCCTTTTGGAAGGAAGGCTAGAAACACGTAGCATATTTGCAAATCCTTGCTGTCAGGCAAGGACAAGGCAAGGGCAACCACAAGGGTGTGGGCCTGAGGAAGTTCTAGCAGGTTCTAAAAAGGGCCATCAGCTGCCCTTGACCCCAGGGTGCCTGGATCTTGGGATTCAGCTCCCTCTGGTTAGAAAGGGTCAAGCACCTGTAAGCAGCACTTGAGGGAGATTTATTTAAGACTGCCCAGCAATTTGTGCAGCAGAGTGTGAAGGAGTGAAGTAAAGGGGCCTCAGGTGAAATTATGCTGCTCTACCAGTCTCCAGCATGGTGGTAACAGGGCAGTTTCCCCAACAACTGGGAGCAGTTGTTCCTGCTAGGGCAGAGTCTTCCCCACAGATTAAGCTTCAGATGGGAGACGCAGCCCTCCAAGTCCCAGGCTGCAGCAAGTGCCTGAGAACCCCTCTCTGAGGGCAAAATGTCCCTGTGCCCTGCAGGACATGTGCCACCTTGAAGGAGTGGTGCTACCAAGTGGAGGAGATGTGGGAGGAAGCAAGCAGGCTGTGCAGCATTGGAGAAGATGAGAGGGAGATAGATAGGGTCTTCTTTGAGACAGAACAGCTTGAAGAGCCTCAGTCCCCATCTGCAGTGGATCAGTGCCTAGCCCCATTATCCAAGTAAGCAAAACCTCTGGAGGAGGGAAAAACCAGAAGCTGATGACTTCTAGTACCAGGAGGAAGGCTCCTGCCCTACCTAAGGCCTTACAGCTGCAAAATAGATTGACTGCCCTCAAAGCTGATGGGGAGCCAGATGTGCCTAGCAGTGAAGGATCTGGTTCACCTAACAGGAAAGCACACAAGGCTACCAGGAAGAAATGGCGTGTCGTGGTGATGGATGACTCCAGAGAGAGTTTTGCTGCCTGGGAGGGACCAGGATGTGTCTCCTACTGTTATTCCGTGAGAAGTGGTACTGCCTGGGGGAACCGGTATGTGCTGGAGTCTGCCCAGGTGGAAAGCAGCTTCACACAAAAGGACTTTGGGAGTCTTGGATGACATCAAGTTGAGCACAAGCCAGCAGCGTGCCCTTGCCGCAAAGAAGGCAAACGGTATCCTTGGCTGCGTTAGACAAGGTATTGCCATCAAGTCAAGGGAGATGACCCTTCCCCTTTATGCAGTGCTGATGAGACCACACCCGGAGCACTGCACCCAGTTCTGGGCCAAGAGGGACCTGGACATACTGGGGACATCTCAATGAAGGGCCATGAAGATGACTAAGCTGCTGGAACATCTAAGATATAAGGAAAGGCTAAGTGAGCTGAGACTGTTTCAGCTGGAGAACATGCTTAGAGGGATCTTGTTAATATATTTACATAGCTGAAGGGAGGGTGCCAGAAAGATGAAGTCAGGCTCCTTTCAATTGTCTCCAGTGGCAGCAATGGGCACAAACTGAAACACAGGGGCTTCCCTCTGAAAAACCTTCTGAAAACCAGAAATGTATCTTAACCTACGAAAGTCTCACTCAACAACGATGTTATTACAGATTTGTCACTGATTTTATCCAGGCAAAATAAAGGCAGTCCTGGCTGGGGAAACTGCTCTTCCTTTCCCTATGAGTTTTCCAACTCCTCCAACAAAATACGAAGGGATCGGGATTCATCAGCCCTCTCAGCTTGCAGCAGGATAGGATCATGGCTGTAGAATAATGCACATTTATAAATTCTTTTTGCTACCCTGAGCTCTTACTAGGTAATAATTTTTTTTTCCTCAGTCTGTATATAAAGCAGACCCTAACAGCTGATTTACATAATAGAATATCTACCCTTCCTCAGCCAAAGACCGTGTTGTTTTGCTTTAGGTCATCAATAGGGTTAGTGGAAAGACCTACTTCATCCTTGGTTTCTTTTGTGAGCCATGTCCTGTCTTGGTGTTGCTGCTCTTGTACAACTTCGTTGGTTAAGGATGGAATGATGCCACTGTAGCACCATGGTGTGGCGTTGCCCTGCTGATGTTTTTGTGCAAGGAGAACTGATTGACGTTACCCACATTGGGTAGCTCTAGAGGAAAGTAATTAGCGTGACAGCACGACCCATCGACTCACTGAGGCCATGTATTATTTCCACGTGTCCTAAATAGGGCATTGCTTTCTTCAGAATGAAGTCACCAAGGAAGGTGAGATATCAGAGCACCGAATCGGACTACCGTGTTTTCTCATTGCCTTTTTTTTTTGTCTGTTGTCATGGAGAACAGTCTGAGAGAGGCACAGCGGTAGAATTGGAAAAAAAAAATAGAGAAGAAAAAAGAGAAAAAAGAATATGTGGTGATTATTCATTCTTGGTAAAGCCTCCCACACGTGTGTTCAGGTCATCAAATAGGGACCAGATAGCAATGCAACTGTGACATGCAGTTCTGCACTCTAATATACGCTACAAAGATCACTAGTTAGAGAAAATTCTAGCTCTTGTAAATGCCGGTGGCAGTGGTCTCTTCTGTTACTGTTTCCAGATGGAATAGCTTTGCTTGCTTTTAATTCACCTGTGAGAAGAGCCATGAAACTCTTTAAAGAATAATATGAAATGGGGGTTTGTTTTCCTGAAAAGCTTGCTGGCTGGGCAGAGGGGCTGCGTTAGGGATCTTTGTAATGTTTCTCTGCAGCAGATCGGGTAGCTACCGGCTTTGCGTAGCACTGGTGTGGCCAAGCATATTAAATCATAGATCACCTTTTCCAGCATTTGTCACCCAGAAGCTTCAAAACCTTTGTACGAACAGAAAACAGCAGTTGTTTTTGTTCCCATGCTAGAGATGCAAAGGTAGAGGCAAAGACAAGTCAAGTGCTTTGCTCACAATTATCTGACCGACTAGCCTGCCTGCAGAGAATTCACTTGAAAATCTACACCTTACATTTCAAATCACCCCCTTCTTCAGCCTGTGGTCTTCTGTTTTAGTTTCATTTTCAATGTGTTTATGTGAGATGAAGCATAGACCGCAAATGGGTAAACATAATTCAACTGTGTTATTTCTGTGTTTAAAACTTACATGTATGGCACAGCAAACTTCTGGTATATTTCTATTTTATGCTTTGGATAATTTACCAGGTTAACATGATTTTTTTTGGTTTGTTTCTTTGGTTTTTTTTTGGTTTTTTGGGTTTTTTTTAATTTTTTTTTTTATTTCTATTTTTATTTATTTGTACATTTTTAGGAAATACTAAGAAATTAACATAATGGGAAATACAATCTCCACACTAACTAAAAGGAGTGGAAAATCCATTTATTTTTCTTTCTCAGAATTTCTTAGAATGAACTAAAGGACTATCAGACACCTCGCATTTATTTATAATCTCTCCGTGTTTGTAAATCCCCGTTGTGGGGGTGTAACGAAGCATTAAAGTATTGGAGTCCTAACTTACTTTTTAACTTCTGAACACAGAGTAAAATTCAGGCAAACGTAGCAAAGTACAAGCTGCTGTGGGTGTGAAACAGGAAGCACTAGGAGACAGACACACGGATAATAGAGTTGCATTTGCTCTTGCTCAACTAGATATGCATCAATTTTAATTAACACGTTTTATGCCTCAGCTGCTCACGTCTCTTCAGCAGTGAGTGGGTTATGTGTTTCCATCCTGCATATACCACCAGCATCACCACCACGTCCTTCTCTAGCTTCCCCCTCCCCTTTCTACACAAATGTTGCAACACAATCTGAAATTTCCTCTTCTCTTTCCTTCCTGCATTTCTTACAGGTTCCCTTGCGTCAGAAGACAAAAAAGAAAAGTCAAGGTAATGAGAGGTTGTTTTTTTGTCTTTTCTCTTCTGGATTCCTCTTTTGTTATTTCTTAGTATATCTTATTCTTGGGAGGGTGAGGATTTTATACTGCTGCTCAGCTGGTGGAAAGCTGCTTTTTAACTCCACAGATTCTTGCACCAATTCTGAGAAAAATGACAACGGGCTGTTCCTTTGGACTAAATCCTTGTGGTATGTTAATTAAATCAAAGCTGGAAATCAGTGAGGTAGAATCAGCTGCCTGCACATACACTCGAGCGGTTTTCGTGTGCTTGGCATAATAGTTTTCTCTAGCTGACTTAAATAGATGTATTCTTTTCAGTGCAGCTGTGTGAAGGGTAACACGTGCATGTTTCTCTTAAAAACCCATATCCTTTGGTCCTTTTAATTTACAGAAAAGTGTGTATGGCTACCAGTATTAATCAGTGTCTGCATCATGTATAGCTCACTATTTTGTTTCTGCACATCAGAATGCCTTTCAAATGAACGTCACTGTCACAGCTATTAAAAAACTGATATGCTGAGATGACTTGCTGAGATTACTAAGTGAGGTTGATGTCTTTAATTGCCAATGCACTTCTAAACAAACAGAACACCGTATTTTTTAATGGCACAGGGTTCTTCATAATGAGCCGACGAAGGATATCGTGCAAAGAGCTGGGGCAAGCTGACTGCCAAGGATGGCTCTACAAAAAGAAGGAGAAAGGAGCTTTTATTGGCAACAAATGGAAAAAGTTCTGGTGTGTGCTGAAAGAGTCCTCACTGTATTGGTACAGCAGTCAGCTGGTGAGTACAGCGTCCGTCCAGCTCTGGGTGCCGGGCAAAGCTCACCTGCTGGGATTGGGAGAAGAGGAGCTGGGGTCACGATTTAAATGGACCCTGGAGACGTACAAATAGCTGGGTTTATTTTGAGCCCTGACATTTCTTGTAGTCAGGGGAGTGTTTATGTGAATGGGAAACGTGCAGAAAACTGTGTTTTCTAGTTCAGTAAGGACATGTGAAATGTTAATTCATCTGTTCTGCCCTTTAAAGAGCTGCTTTTTGAGTGCTCCGGTGGCATTTGAATTTGGGAAAGGATTTCCTGGGTTTGGGCACTTTGCACACACTTGCTATAAAGACTCAAACCAGAAATAATGCTTCACTTCTGATTAATTTTCAAAAGTCTTTCTTTCTCTGTCTGTCCCCTTTCACACTGAAATTGTCTGCTTTTGTTTGCTTTTTTTGTCTGTTCCCCCTTCCTTTGCACTGGTAGGACTGTGAATAGGAGCACTGTTGATATTTTTACTCCTGATCTTGCTGATATCTCCTCCAGAGATTGATAATAAAAGGTTCCCACATTCTGCTGATTTTTTTTAACTTCCTGCACTGATGAGTTGACGCTAACAATAAAATCTGCAGGAGAACTCAGCAGTTTGAATTCAAGGTCCAGCTTTTGTTCAGAGGATGAGATTTCCTCAGGACAACAGGCATAGATAACGCTTCTCTTCAGCCGATCCAGCCCAAATAACCTATTCCACTTACAGTGCAAATGGGAAACAGTCTGAGAAAAAGAACAGCAGGCCCTGAGTTCCTATAATCCACTGAAGAATTAGGAATTAAAGATTGAAAGAGGAAGCTGGGGGTTGATGACATACACAGCAAGAAATCTAGAATAACCATTTTACTGAAAGGTTTAAGTGTGGAATTGTGAATGGGCAGCAGGTTTCTTAAATGCCAATGGGCTGCTCTGGAAATCAGCACGTCCCAGGCCCAGAAAAGGATGGAAGATTAGAGAAACCCTTATTAAGTCTCAGGATATATTAAGAAATTAGAGGTATTAGGATATATTAAGAAATTAGAGGTATTAGGTTATATTAAGAAATTAGAGGTATTAGGATATATTAAGAAATTAAATGTATGAGGATATATTAAGAAATTAAATGTATGAGGATATATTAAGAAATTAGATGTAATCTGGATTGTTTGCACTTGTTTCTGTTAAAAAATCCCTGTTAAAAATCCCTGCTAAATCCCGGTAATCCCTGTTAAAAATCTTGCTAACTCTGTCAGGGAACAAATAAAACAGTTCAAACCACTAAAAAAAATAATCCCCAAACCCGAACCAAAACTTTACTTGTGAAGAATATTTTACATTCTCCCTTTGGTTGTGGGTACAGTGTTGGGGGGTTTTTAATAGAATAAAAATTTTGACTAGTATTTACAGATGGTTCTAACTATTCCTTTTGGGGGGTGGAACTGAAAAAACTCTGCCGCTTTTGGGCTGTTGTGTTTTGTGATGTTGTGGTAGTCTGATGTAGCTTCCTTTCAAGACCAAGTCAAATACATGCATGAGAGAAAAGAGAAAGAAATAGGAATTGTTAAAAAACCCAGGCTGCAGGAAAGGCTATGTTTTCCCAATGCTTCCAATATCTCTGCTTGAAAGACGTGACTTGACAGATATATTCATTAATTGGCATTTATGCCCCGCAAACCCTTATCGACATTGGCTGTCCTAAATCACTGTTGTATTTGTGGCTGCGCAGCGGTGAGAAAGGCGAGCTGGCTGGCTGAGGTGCCTTTAGACATGGGAGGTGTCAGCAGAGAACTATTCTGAGAAGTAATCAAGCTGGGAGGAAATAAAACAAGGCAAGACTAGGTAAAATTCCCCTTTGGGTAAAGAAGGGTGGTAGGGGAGAGGTGTAAAGTTCTCCACTTCCTTTAGTTGTTGTGACCTGGCTAAACTCCGCACGGGATTTGGAGAAACCAAGGTCATGCTGGTCCCAGCGGTCCTAGACAGCGTTTGTCATTTGGGTGAACTCAACCTTTCAGTCCGTGCCTGCTTCCCGGTCATCACCAACTCTCCCAGGATGAAGAAGGCTGAAGAATGGGTGGCAGCCTCATTCCATTTTATTTTATATGCTTTTTAGTTCATATGGCTTCAAAATACTGTTGGCTTATGACAGCGGTGACTTCTCACCTCTCACGGTTCCTGCAAATATGCCTGCATGTAGCACCTCTTTGCTTTCAACTTGTGCTGACTTTCTCACCCTATTTTGTGTTAAACCCGTGAAGCTCCTTTGGACAATTTGAAGTGCAGCTTCTGCATAACCATAGATGCGGGCAATGTTTGCAGAATGGCAACAACTACAGGGAGTGGGAAGGAGATGTGTCCTTTGCTAAGATCTGCTCGCTGTTGTAGCATTGGCGAGATGAGAGCCATGCTCAGAGTCATCCCCGAGATGAACTAGACCCAGCGCACTTTCACAGGTATTTTCATGCCTAGACCGATGAAGCAGAAATAGCAGTGACATATTTACTGGCTTGCTTGGTAATTCTTTTTGCCCTCTGGCTTGGCTTTAATACTGCCTGCACTCCCACCACCTTCAGTGGGGTTAATCCTTAATCTGAACGGGGCATCCAAGACGACAATCTTAAGTTCATAGTTGTGTTAAAAGAAGAGCAGCCCTGCTTCTCACGTTGCTGAAGCTTCTCATGATGGGTGAAGGACTGTGGTGGCGGAGGAGCAGGGCTGAGGTTGAAGGAACTGGAGCACGCTGGTAGCCCGTAGCAATGCCTGACCAGTTTCATTCTTGTGAGAAATGAGCACGTTTGGTTTGCTGCTGTGTGTAAACCACAGTCAACCAGACACTAGCAACTGTAGCATAGCAACAGGGTGCTGGTCCTAACCTTTTCTTTATAATGAAGATGGAGAAAACAGGGAGTGGGTGGGATTTGTACGGGAAAGTGCATTGTCCTGGATTTGGGTGGGTAACCTCTGCTGACATCCTTTTCTCAGCCAAGTCTATCTTCAGGCCTCTCTGAAGTTCTGGATATTTCTGTGACTCTGATTCAATTTGCCTTCAATTCACTCTAGTTCTAGGTGTTTCACATGAGGCAGGTTGGGGGAGCCAATGTGGGACCCCTGAGGTAAAGATGGTAGTTCCTTCAATTTACCACAAAATAGGCTGTGAAAGAAACAGCTCAAAAAAAGAAAGATATGCTGAGAAGGGTCAGCAACCGCAGGCCAGGCGCCCCGAGAGGCAAAGTTCTTCACCGAAAGCGAAGCAGAGCGTACAGGCAATCCAAATCAGTTTACACCTGTCTAGCTGGTGTTTAAAGAGGGTGATGTGTGCTCCTGTCTACCCCTCCAGCACTTCTGCCGAAGCCCTGGGCAGGATCCGTACTCCCGCATAGGAAGATGGGTGGAAGGGGAAGGTCTTCACGTGCAATCCTAGACTTCTGTCTCCTTGCTCTTGTTGTGGCCGTTGGATATCATTGGCTGGAAAGAGAGAGAGGACCCAAAGCCTCTGTCTTGTGGGCCTTTGGAGGAGATTAGCTGGTTTTCCAAGTAGCGTTGAAATACAGTTTTGCAGGATGTGTTAACGATGGTTGTCATGGGGATTCAGCTGAAAAGAAATATAAATAAAAAATCAAAGAGTTTCAGACTGTGATCTACTGTCACTATTTATCTTTGATTTTTTTTTTTTTCTTTGTTCCCTGCATTTAAATTGGTCCCCACTCCAACACCTTTGCCAGGAACTGTGTAATTGCAGTCTTTTAGAACAGGAACCTTTGCCTTTGAGTTATAGGAGATGCTTCCATGAATGATAAACAGTCCTTGGTGTCAGCTGATGGTACCGAGGGCTTTGAGGACCTCTGCTCCAATGCCTTGCACTAATTATTCACACTTCCCTAAGGTGCCTCACTGCTGTACGTGGCTGAGATTAAAAAAAGACTAAAAAGGCTTGAGGACTGAACTGCTCCTTCAATATCCGCAGGGTCTTCCGGGGGCAACATTGGAACCCTGTGATGAAGCCGTAAGGAGTAGCCCCTGAACTGCAGGCTGGAGCTGTTCCACAATAATTAAATATTTTCACTTTACAGCATTATTTTTTTAAAAATATTTCTGCACCGTTACATTCACTTCAAATATTGAAAAGGACTGTTAAATGATTTACTAAATCTCCTCAAGCCACAACATTTAGACAACATATTGTGGCAAAATCAAAAGGAAGTGAACCTGTTTCATTTGATTTTGGCGTTGTGTTTCACAAATATGTTTGAATTTTTTTTGAGTGAAAAGATTTTTCTGTGAAAAAGGGGTTACTTTTTTAATCCAAGCATTTATAAAAGCTGTTGGATTTTTTTTCAATAATTGAAAGTATATTCCTACAATTGATCAGAGCAAAAATTGTAGATTTATGTTACACTAACCTGCATACACTCCACTAGAGATAAAAGCTTATTCTTTTAAACATCCTGATGAAATAGGAAACAGATCCAGGTTCTTTCAATTGAAGGGATTTTTTTTAAAAGCTGTTTTACAGCATTGCAATGAAATCCGAAGGGAGTTTGAGTGAAATATATGAATTAAATAATAGCATGCTTAAAGCTATGTTAATGTTTTTGAGAAAAGAAGCATTTAGGACTTCTACACACTTTTAGTGTTTTAAAACATAATTTTTATTCCAAGAATGACTGAAAAGATGGCTTCCAAATGTTCTGTTCCTACTGCTTATTTGGAATTCTATCTGATGACTGTAAGAATGCTCATAAAGTTTTACTGTTATGATCTGGTTTCCTTTTTTTCCTCACTTTTTTTTTTTTTTCTGACAATTATGGAATTACAGACACATCAGCCCCCTTTTTTTTCTGTTATATAGATGGCACATCTGAGATGCGTACGAGTACTGAATTAAAAATAACGCACCATTATTGTCCTGCCTTTCACTCACACATGAAATGAAACATTAAATATTTCTTATAAATGAACAAATGTGAAATCACTGAAAACTAATATAAAAACTGAATGCATTTGAGGGAGAAAGCATATTTTAAGAACATAATATTTTACCAACTAGAAGATGCCAAATACTGCATAAGAAACATGCAGATTTCTCTGTTGTGAAACCAGTAAATACAAATTACTGAAGACAGAACATCCAGACCTATTCTCATTAGCGACTGGGAGAGTAATCCTCTAACTTAGACACTCATTGAATATGTCAGTGGTTCAGGTGCAAGCTCCACCTCATAGGTGTGTGAGCAGCCCAGGTGTGACTTACAGGGTTCTGATAATTCACCAGTCCAAACAAAATCTAAATGCTCCAATATTTGTGTACGTTGATCGTAGAAACAGCACCTCAAGTGCTGGGGTCAGT
>VWPV01017263.1:0-24149 GCA_013389885.1 Geococcyx californianus | reverse complement strand
GGTGCTGGCCTCTGCTCCCAAGTAATAAGTGCTAGGACAGGAGGAAACGGCCTGTAGGTTGCACCAGTGAGGTTTAGATTAGATGGGAAATGCTCAGTCACTCTTGGATGACCACCCTTCACTGCCACGGGGAGCTTTGGCTGTTGGCAGCTTTGCAAAGAAAGGTTCAACATGTGGGTGGTCCCATCCCCATGCTCCCCCCAGCTCCCCTTGGCCCCCAAAATTCCTGAGCTGCTGTTCCTCCATTCCCACCCTCCAAAAGCTGCCAAAGGCTCAGCAGCTCCTGCAGGACCCACAGCTGCCTCGGGTTGTTGTGGAGATTTAGAGGATCTTTCACTCTTTGAGGCTGAGAAGCAAAGTCCGTGTTGTATAAAGTAATTAAATGAAGCTGCCTGTCTCCCCTCTGAAGTGGCTGCTGCTGGTGGTTTCATTATGGGTTTTAGTCTTTGGATTATGACCCAGACAACACTTGCATCATCATAAGGTTTTGCTTCAAGGGTCTTAAAAGGAAATCAATTATTTTTAGAAATATAAATATTTTATGAAGCTGGTTCTTTTTCTAATGATGGAATAAAGACAAATACAGCCATTCTGCTCTTCAGCGATGGAAAGCGATGCCGCTATCCAGTCTCAGCGCCTTCAGCGCTTCACCTGAGTCACCTTCTCCAGGCATCTTAGGAAGGAGGCTGAAATGCAATATTCTCTGCTAAATTATGCATCTTGGAGCTGCCCATCCTGCCGTTGGAGTGGAGCGT
This sequence comes from Geococcyx californianus, assembly GCA_013389885.1. Classification (NCBI taxonomy): domain Eukaryota; kingdom Metazoa; phylum Chordata; class Aves; order Cuculiformes; family Neomorphidae; genus Geococcyx; species Geococcyx californianus. The sequence continues at coordinate 23,394 of VWPV01017263.1, read as the reverse complement.
TCAGGCTGTGGTTGAAACCCACCATGCCCTGGCTTTGTCTAGAGAGTGGTGCTGGTCATTGCAGCCGCTCCTCCTGCCCTGGTGACCCCAGTGCCTGGGGATGGCACTGCTGGTGGCATCAGCAGCTGGAACAGTGGTGGGATCCCTTGCGATGGGCATGCTGCGAGCGAGAAAGGTGCATCCCATGATGCATCCCATGATGGGCTGGCAGAGCTGTGCCACTCGCTGCCTGCGCCATGGCTGAGCCACTGCTGGGAGGTCCCTGCTCCAGACAGGATTTCTGTGCCCAGGACGCACAGAGAGCAGCAGGGATGCGAGTGGCAGAGGTGGGCAAAGGGCAAAACCAGGCCACACTTCAAAGATGCCATCACAGCTGCCCATGCACTCGAACTTCCACCCACGGGGGACCCAGCTCTCGCGTGCACTCAGGGCGGGAGCAGACACCCAGCCCTGCTCCCTCCTTCCACCTGGGAACGCAGCGCGGCTGAAAAACCCAGGGGTTTAGATTTTTATATTATTATTGTTTGTAACAAATGAGCGTATTCCCGGCCGCTTTGGTTTGCTCTTACATAATTCAGGCCAATCAGTGCGCTTCCCAACGCAACAAGCTCTTAACTTCACCAAGCCCTAAGGCATCGCATTTATATTCTGTTCTGCTGCTGTGAAAATGAATGGTGTGACGGTGACAAGGGGAGGAAGGAGATTTAAAGAGAGAGAAAAAGCCAAAGAGAAAGAAAGATAGTTGAAAGAAGCAGAAAGCCAGGCAGAGGAGAAGATACAGAACAGCAAAGTGGTTTATAATGGAAGGACTGTAATTTATTTTGACACTAATCATGTATTATTCATTCAGAACAAAAATAAACCTTATTAACCAGGAAAAACAGATCTCCCATCTCCAGCCCACGTTGTGACGGGCGAGTGGCGGTGGTGAGGATCCTGACAGCCGCCAGGCTGGCTCCGTGCCGCATCCTGCACCGTGCACCGGTGCTTGCTCGGTGCAGCAGCACCCACGGGCGCTGGGGGCAGGAGCAGCGCGGTGCTCCCGCAGCAGCGCGAGTAATTACTGCTCTTACTCACTAAGGAGGGAGGACTTTGGCTGCTGGGGCAGCCAGAGGATGCATTGGTATTGTTTCCATCCTCAGTCGATGTCCCTCATCTCAGAGGCTTTTGACATCCTTCCCGGGCTATAAATAGCGAGGTCACTCCATCCACCTCTCGGGCACTGGGCACTCGGAAGCCCAGAGGAAAAGTACCTCACCCTTCAGCAGCAGAAGGGCACGGCCACAGCCAGCGTGGGAACCCGGCCAGGCACGCTTCACCCAGGAAGGCGAGACGGCCCCACTGTGAGTCTGGTTTGGGTGTTCGGAAGTAGCACTTCACTGCCCCCGGTCAAGGTGTGCCATGATGCTTCTCTTCTCTGGGCCGAACACCCCCAACTCTCCGAGCCTGTCCTCGTAGCAGAAGGGCTCCAGCCCTCAAATCATCTCCATGGCCTCCTCAGGACCCGTTCCAACAGTCCCGCTTCCTTATCTCTCACGCTGATCCTAAAGCACAATGCAGTACCTGTTTCCATCGCGGAGTGCTTTGGGTCCCACTTGCATGCTTCCTGTATTCCCGGCCGGCGCAAGCACAGCCCTTCCCGTGCTGGAGCAGGACCTGCCCGTGCTTCCCCAGAGCTCCCTCCCTCCCCACCGCAGGTGCCACCGATTGTCTCCGCTTCCGTACCAAACCTGGGCACAACACATCAAACACAGCTCATCAGCTCCCGGCGTCAAACCAACCCTCCCTGGCTCCTGGCAAGATTTAGAGTGGATTTTAAAGCGTTATTACTGACTTATGAGGCTTTAAATAATATTGGACTCTGCATATCTTTCAAATCTACTTTCTTTTAATATCCCTGATCAGGTTTTAAGGTCTAAGCCTGCAGATTTATGGGGCTGTCCTCTCCGTAATTCAGAGTGGTGTGTGGCTTGTGATTCCAGCATTTATGTTCCTGGGTTTTGAAGCAAGTTTTTCTTCACGCTTTGGGGCTTCTATTTTAACATGAAAAGCAAACACATTTCCAGCAGCGTTTCCTTTGTGTCAGCGTAAGAAGAGTCCTGGAGAGCGAGTTGTGTGCTGCAGCGATGCTGGCACTCAGCATCCCAAGGTGTTTTTACACCTGAGGGCTGCTGGGATGCTGTGGAGCAGGGAGCAGGCTCACTGGGCTGCTTTGGGTTTTCAGCACCCCTTTTCCCCCACTGGGCTGGGGTCAGTAAGGGGAGTGGGAAATGCCTGGCCGTCCCACAGCAAGGGGGGATTTCTCAAGGATGTAACAGCAGCATTGTCTGTCATTGAGAAGGCAACCCTTCCTGGCCCCGTGTTATTACGTGCTCTCTGTGTCAATCTTTATTTCTCTTTTTTTACCAAGGTTGAAACCTCTCATGGGCTGATCCGAGGGGATCCCTGGCACCCAGCTCCCCGGCAGTGCCCTGGAGCAGGAAGTGCCCACCGGTCTCCTGGCTGTTGACCTGGGAGGCTGCCAGGAGCACCGGTCCCCCTCTCCAGCAGCCAACGGAGCCAGCGGAGGCAGGGNCTCAAAACCATTACCCCTCATCCCTGCATTCCCTGATCAGGGGCCCCTCCCCAGCTTTCCTGCAGCCCCTTCCAGCACTGGAAGGCTGCTTTAAGGTCTCCCTGGAATATCCTGGGGTTCTGGTTGTGCCCCAGGCAGTGCCAGGCACCGTGGGGCTGTCCTGGTCCCCTCCCAGGCAGAGGGATGCTCCTGCCATTCCCGTCCCCAGCTCCTCTCTCGATGCTGAGGCAGCACAAGGTGCTGCTCAACTTCGTATTCGCCCCTGTGTCTCCACACGCTTCAGATCACCCGCTGACAAGTTTATTTACTTGCTATAACACAGAACAAATTATGAAGGGCTGGCTCCCCGAGACCCCTTAGGCAGGAGCAGGAGCAACCGGTGCACACGGAGAGCGAGCAGCGCTGATGGAGTCGTGGTTGGAGCAGGCTGCGAGCAATAGGACAACGTGCTTTGGGAAGCAACCAATTATAAATGGAGGTATTCAGTCTCTAGAAAGCTTACACATTTAATTATCCAGCCAGACCTTCAGGGAAAGGAATTAGAACAATAATTATCAATTTGTTCTTTGTATCCAAGGGCAAATTTAGCATTTAGAGGACAGAGTTGTTGCTGGGTTCTTTTATTCCCCTGCTCTATGTAATCCTGATTAAAAAAATGTACTTCAGTCTCTGAAATTAATGATTCCTCCTTTCTGTTTCCTTGGAAAACACCCCGGGTGCTGAGGTTTTTGCTGAGGGCAGCACTGAGGGTGGAGCTGGGTTGGAAATGGGCAGGGGAAAGGAGAGGGAGCTATCTGCTGCCTGGTCATCCCGCTGGTCCTTCCTCAGCCTCTGCATCCCAGAAGCCTTGGCTGCGCTCCTGCTTTGTCCCAGGCAAGGACACAGGGGTCTGTCCCCAGGTACCCCTCCCACGCCTGCAGAAGCAGCTTTGCCTGGAGCCTGGTGTCACCCAGCGCTTGCCGGTGATGCTCTCCATGGGTTTCCTTGGTGACCAAAAGGCACAAGGTGCCACTTGCAGGAGGACATGGGCCCTCAGACACCCACCTGCCACTCACCTCGCTGCCCTTATGAAGCCCCTTCCCGCCAGGGGGGTCCCATCACACAGTGGGTTCCCTGCACTGCCTCGTTATTGATTGCAGCCCCCGTTGACAGCCCTTGTCATAAACCACAGTGACAATAATGAGGCGTTTAATGTTGATTGTTGATCTATGGGAATTTCTGGAACCACATCCTTTATGTATTCAGCTGCCTAATGGTAATTCAATATCGCAGCCATGCAAATCAAGGTGTTTTTTTTTATTTCCTGGACTGGAAGCTGGGCAGGAGATGACTATCCAAAGCAGAATTGCTCCTGAGCAGAGGAACGAGGGGAGTTTTATCCGAAGGGCTGCCCATCCAACAGTTTCCCTCTTCAGCTGCAGCTCAGAGCTTGCCCAGCTGCTCCTCCCGGGTGGATGAAGGCTGCTCATCCTCCTCCTCACAACCCACAGAGCCGCTTCCCCTCTCCCTTCAGCACTCCTGCTCATCACACCCTTATTGTCCGTTTGGGGTTTGCTTCTCCAATGGCATTGGCTTTTCCCTCCCATATCTGGACCTTCAGGGAGGTTGGGAACCTGAACAACGGGGTGTGCCTGTGGGATGGGTGGGAAAGGCAGTGAAACTCCACACACCACCGGAGTTGAAGAGCTCTCTGGGTGCCAGGCTGGGTGATGCACGAAGCGTCCCTGCTATTCAGCTCAGTTGCAAGAGAAGACTCCTCCTGCTGGGGTGTCCTGACCCCCTGGCAGAGGGGGGAGGGCTACAGAGGCACAGGCAAACGGAGAGCCTCAGCCTGCTGTCCTTAACACCTTGCAGTTACCGGCTCCTGACAGGCTTTAATTTAAACATAATGGACTTTTTTTTACAGTTATTGTTTGAATCCATCAGTTTCCACTTGACCCGTCTGAACAAATTTGTGATGGATATTCAACCTCTCTCCTGAAAGGAGCTTATCCTTCAGCGTGGGGAGGAAATGAAACATTAACAAGAAATATAAAATGCAATTTGTCCTCTGCATGAGCAGGATAAGCCCTGGGCAGGGCTGGATGTGCGCACGGTGGGAGCCGCTCGACCGATGTGAGGGCCCCGGGGACACCGGGCTGGGGTGGGTGAAGCCACCACATAATCACAGCACGCCCTGAGTTGGAAGGGACCCACAAGGACCATCGAGTCCAACTCCTGTCCCTGTACAGGACACCCCAACACACACCATGTGGCTGAGGGCGTTGGCCAAATGCTGCTGGAATGTTGTCAGGCTGTGACTCCTTCCCTGGGAGCTGTTCCAGTGCTCCACCACCCTCTGGGGGAAGAACCTTCTCCGGTTACCCAACTTAACCCTCCCTGGCATCTTCCTCCTCAGGTCCAGAGAGAGGAGCTCAGCGCCTGCTCCTCCTCCTCCCTGTGTGTGGAAGCTGCAGACCGTGATGAGGTCTCTGCTCAGTCTCCTCCAGACTGAACAGAAGAAGTGATTTCAGCCGCTCCTCCCATGGCTTCTCCTCTAAACCCTTCACCAACTCCGTGGCTCTCTACCAGCATCCCCAGCCCGTGCCCTCCTGCCAGTTCTGTGTGTGCAAGCACAGGCTCTGCTACACGTGCTGAACCCAGCTGAGTTTTCAGTGCTTATTTCTTCCTTTGGGGTCATTTTTAGAAGTGTGGAAAGGCAAAAGATGCTGGATCTGGTGTGGAAAACCTCCTGGAATGAGCTACATTATTAAAAATGCTCAATTTAATTCAGATTGATAACTGCATTAAAGTAGCGGGTTTTCCCTTCTGTAATTGAGTTACACCTACAGCATTGAAGTCAAAATGATCTTAATCACCGCCAGTGTTAGGTGATGTATGCTAAATTCCTGGTGTCACTGTGAGTGCTTAGAAACATCAATTAGAGACGCTGCTCTCCACTCGCTCCTCTTGTTGCTGTCAAACACCGCGTGCTTGGGGCAGAGCTGTGGCGCGCTGGTGGCTTGTGTCCCTCTTGTTCCGCCCTCGGTGAGCTCGTGTGGCTGCTCCTCATTGCCCTCCACTGCTCCTCACCTTTGGGAGCATCTCTGGCCATCAGTAGCCCTTTCTCACTTGCCCTTTTCTAGGGAACATACTTGAATGTGGGTGCCTTTCACACCAGGTTGGACTCAATGATCTCAAAGGTCTCTTCCAACCTTACGATACTGTGATACCAGTGGGTCCGTGGTGAACAACTCTTGGCATCACACAGGGCGTCAACCTCACCCCAAAGCTTCACCCTCAGCAATGTCAGGGCTGGAGCCTTCAGGCAGAGGGGAAGCAGCTCAGCCCCCTCCGTGGATCCAGAGCACATTCCCAATGGACTCTCCTGGCCCTGAACAGGGAGGCTGCGGCAGCGTGGCCTTGCTTTTGCTGCTACCGCCTGTTCGTGCGACCCAGATCCTCGGTGTGGACGCACACAAACACGCGGCGCCCCGCAGCTGGGGAGGAAAGCCAGGCTCTCTTTCATTTTGACATCAGATAACCTTGATAAATTCTCTTATTAAATTTAATATCTTTGATCAATCACAGTAAAACTTGAGGAGATGAATTATTAAAATGAAGGATTGCTTTGTAGGGTTTATGATTATTGTGCTCCCTAAATTAAAAATGTAGGTGCTGTTATTTAAAAGAAAAAATATTCCCACTGTCCCTAAAGCCATGTAGATCTTTTTAGCTGCAGCCAGCGATCACCAATAAGCAGAAATCCCATCAATCTCCTTGAGGACACTAATTAAGCAGCCCATGTTTTCCTAGGCCATGAATTATGGGTGCGAGGTGGTGGCCAGGTCACTGCATGTCACGGCGGAGGGCATCACCTTGCCCTTGGCAGTGGGATTTCTGTGCCAGGGTATTGTGACTCTGGGATGGGTGGAAGCAGGGACGTGGCTGGGTTCAACTCATTGGCTTTTGGCAAGCGAGCAGCTGGGTGGGCGGTGAGTGAGCAGACATGACCTTCTGTTGGCTGCTCGGATGGCTTTTGGGCAGCCCATGCCACCCATGCAGTGGCAAAGCCACCTCAGTTCACTTTAAACCTTCATGGTTTAAACTATTCTGGAAATTCATACCCAGCTCAGAATTGAGGACATTGCAGTTTCTGCTGCGGAGGCTGCTGAGATCCAAAGGAGATGGAAGAACCCGAAGCCTGGTGGCTACTCTGGCTCCAGGGATTCTGCTTGCAGCCAAGCTCAGGGTGCTGAGATGTGTCCTGTACGGGATCACCTTCTCCAGGGGGGCTTCACCAGGCTGTGCCATAAATGATGAAACATTGATGCTTGGATGACCTTTCCCGGGGGAGGGCAGGGCACAGGCGATGTCCATGTGTGCCGGAGGAAGGATGGGGGAAGCTGCTGGCAGCCGAAGAGCCTCAGCTCCGATACCCGTGTTGCACATCACAGCCTGCGCGCCAGCCCTCATCCTCCAGGGACAAAGCGCCACTTTTCTAAGCTGCTCTCTTCGCCGAACGCTCCACTCCTCCTCCTCGCCTCTCGTTGCAGCTGGGCAAAGTGTCCTTACAGCGATTGAAACTAAACCCAATTTCCTGGAGGGCCGTCGTCGCTCCGTGCTGCCGTAAGGTGCAGGCTCCCCTTTCCCAGCTAAGCACCTCCTGATTTTAGGCTCAGTGGGAATTCAGGGTCCAGATTCCGCTGGGAGCTGCGTGCGGCTGGCTCTGGTGGGGCAAACACCATCCCCAGGGCTCGTGCTTTACCTCTCACTGTGCTGAGCACGTGGCATCAGCCACTGCCAGGCAAGGCCCTGGCCACAGGACCAGTGCTTGGCAGCACCTCACTAGCCACGCTGGGAGCCACTTGGGCAACCAGCCAGGCCCAGAGCCCACGAGGGGCAGCAGGATTGGGCAGCTCAGCTCTGCCTGCACCCAACATCCGCACAGCCGCCCTCGGAGAAACGCTTTAGAATCCAGGGAGATCGTGAAGATGCAGCTTCTCCAGCTTAGAAGCTGGAAGCTTTACATGCTTTCCCCCCCTAGATTGCTGGGAAAGACAATTAGAAGGGATAAAATCAAATGTTTTTAACACAATGCATTATTAGGTGCACGCAGCGCCGCCTTGTCAGCAGGAGCTGTGAGGGACCAGCGGGGTTCGGGGTGGATTATGCGTTTAGAGGGATAAAGAGCAAATCCAAAGCTACAGTTCTGCACGAGGGAAAACCTTGCAAGGATTTAAGTGTGTGAGCAAAGCAGCTGAGGTGCAGGTGGGAAATCATAATTACCTGCTGCCACCTTCCCTACAACTCGGTGTGCAGGATCGGTTACGGGTTATTTTGGGAGAGAAGGCACTGAATATAACGGGCTGCTGCTGCCTTGGTACCCTGCAGAGAGGCTCAGCAGGCAAATCGCGGGGTGGCAGATCCATCCCTGGCATCTCTTCAGCTCAGGAAACATTGGCAATGTCATAAGAAATAACAATCAGCCCGGCTGGCAGAGCGAAGGAGCGCAGCGAGCCGCCGGATCTCAGGCTCCTTAATCAAAGTGAACTTCTACATTTCTTACTCATCACGAATTTTCTCCGTATCCTTAAAAACTGCTTTAAGCTGCCAGGCTGCAGATATTTTCCTCCCACTGCTTCCTTGGTGTTGGTTCTTTCCATCACAGCCTGTCACCGCTCCCGCTCACAGCTCTTCAGCGGTGATGTACGAGCGAGCCTCCGGAGGACCTCTGGCTGGAGGCAGCGCTGCCGTGATGGATGGGCTTGGCGCTGGCTTTCCTGTAGCACTGGGCTTGCTGGAATTCTGCAGGACGCACTGAGCTGCACTTTCAAAGGTGCATTTTGGTTCGGGTTGGCAGTCCCCCCAGCTGTGCAACACGGGTTGATGCTCACCGGTGCCACCTCCTCCCTGGAGCTGCCACAGCTCCTTTCCTTCTTGTGTGCAACCTCACAGCTTCAGTACTTGGGGTAAAACACAAACGTAGCCACGGCTGTGGCCAACACACGAGGTCGTACACGAGGCCGGTGGCTGTGGGTGCTGGGACAGCAGGAGGAGGCTGGAGCAAGGTGGGAGAGTCCATGTCCTCACGGTCCCTGGGGAGCTTTGGGTTGATAATCAGACTTCTCAAACCTGGGGTCATCTCCCATCAGGTGGGGTGGGAACAGCCGCCGTGCTGTCAGCCCCCAGGAAATATTGCCGTTCCATTGACTCTTCCGCTCCTTTGGCACCTGAAATTAATTTTGTATTTGTTTGGACTGTGATGGTTTTTAACCTACAGTAACAGCGAGCTTTTGCCAACCCCAGGCAGTTTAATAGCTAAAGCGTTTGATTAAAAAATTTAATAGCCCCAGAATGACGGAACAGCTTCTGTCCACAATATATTAAGCTTCTGGCATTCAGATTTATATTCAGTGTAAACTTCCTTTATATGAAAACATTTGTTTCCTACATCCACAGCACAGCAGATTCTTCTGCTTCGTTTCCAGCCCCTGGTTTAATTGCAGATGTTTTTGAAGCCGCCACAGATGGGGAGGCAGGTCCCAGCAGCCCCAGCTGCGCTTACTGAAGGAGCAGAAAGAACCATCACTGTTGGCAGCCGTGGGCAGCCTGGGCTGTGGCTGGGCAGCTCCAAACATGGGGCAGAAAGGGCTCCATGGTACCAGATTTTCCAAAGAACCCCAAAGTGAGCAGCTTTCCAATGGAAAAGCTCCCAGGGAGTCTTGTGCCATCGTTAATTTCTCTTCGTGGTCAATTCAGCTCTTGCATCCAAGCTTGGCTGAGGGACGTGGCCTCTCTGCCATCCCATCGAGTTACACATCCATACCCCTCTCTCAGGAGCACTTTGTAGGAACCTAAATAAACTCTTGCCACCGGCAGACCCCATAAATCTTCATTATCGTTGGTCTCGACCAATCTGCCCAACATTACTCCTCTCCCTGAGAGTTCCCAAAGTGGCCATAACTCTTCTCCAGGTCAAGGAGTTAATCATATTTTACAGCAGATGGATACCTCCAGTTTATATTTTATTCCTCAGCCTCCCGTTTTTAGGCAAATATTGTCACTTCCTACAGGAGGAACAGCTTTGACCGGGCAACAAAAGCCAAGAGCTGGGACCGTCTCTAAGAGAGGGATGTGAAACCCAGACAGGCTCGATGAATGGCCAAGGGATGGACCAAAGTGTAGGAGGGAGGGGGACAATTCAAGGCATCGGCTCAGGCTCCTTGTCCGAGGAAGGACAATTTCAGCCACCGGCATCTCTCAGCATCCAGCCCCCTGCCAGGAGGGGGCCCCGGCAGAGCCTCCTCCGCTCATCGTCTGGAGAAACTGGCATTTAATTTCCCATCGCTCCTAATCCTCTTACTCCTGTGGACTTTGCAAGGGTGGATTTGCAGTTTTTCTAGCTGTATCATAATGTCAGGCAGGAACGTGGGCTTTAGGCTCTGTTGTGGGACTTTAATAGAGATTTTTGTCACGCTGGAGAAGGAGAAGTCCCCCCAGAAGTGCAGCTGGGATGGGTGACTGGAGGCTGTGGTTGGCTCTGAGGAGCTTGGGGCTGGGGACAAAGCAGAGGACCATAAATATCAGGCCCAGGTACAAGCTCTACGTTAAAAGGAAATTGCCGATTATCTTCGGCGACACTTTATTAGTGAAGAACAGTTTGTTCTTACACTTCTCTGACTGTCTCCTTTTTTTAAGATGAGAAACTATATGAAATATGCTGTAAAATACCTGATGTGCCTTTTTGGGATAATAACTCATAGTCTGTGTTCATAAATTCACATTTTGTTAAAAAGGGAATAAAAAGTAGCAGGAGATCTTGGGTAATTTATAACACTTACTCTCTTCTATTACTCCCCAGCTGTCCTGATGCTGCTGCTTGGGGATTTGGATCCTGCATGGAGATAGCACTCAGTTTGCAGCCCTGCATTTGGTCGTTCAGGCTACACCAGGTTTTTCAAAGCTGAAGAACAATTTGGAAAACATGTAAATCCACTTCTGAGAGCTGGAGGAAAGCATCATATCCCAGGAACGGCACGGCGTTTATTCCTGTTGTGATACACCAGGCAGTTAAGGATTACCCACAGAACTGGGACATTTGCATCAGAATGTTGTTTCCTTCATGACAAATAGGACTTTCCCATCTATATTTTACCTTGAGGACAATCTCATTTCATTTCTAGTTTGAGTTTGTTGCTGTGTGCTTGGCTTAAAGCATCAGTCACTCAGTGGTAGAAAACGTGTTTGTTTCTCCTGAGAGGATTTTGCTGGGTGCTGAGGTTCGGTTGTAGCTCTGTAACTCAGGACCCACAAAAGGGCTGGGGCTTTTCCCAATTTATAGCTATTTCACCTGGGAAAAGATAGAGAATAGTGGGAGGTGTCCCTGCCCATGTCAGGGAGTGGAACTGGATGGGCTTTGAGGTCCCTTCCAAGCCAACCCATTCCATGAGCAGCTCCACACAACGGTGCTGGAAAAGAAGAGCTGCTGTGGGATGGCCAGGGCGCTGCGATTTTGAAGGAGAGTGTGTTTCCCAAACCCACCTGCGGCTCCTACCTGCTCCCAAGGTTTATATCCTGCGGTGATTTAAGGTCTCCACTTCTGGGTTAAGATGATCCGCTCGCAGGGCGGAGCTGGCCTCACCTCTGGGCTCTGCAAGGGCTCTGCCCTTCCCAAGGCAAACAGCAGGACAGCTTCTCTGTTTGCTTTCTCTCCTGCTTGCAAAATTGAATTGTTATCCCCGCAATGATGTTCTTAAGGTTAAGAACAAACAGACACAAGAACATCATGGAAAACTTGTCCACTTCAGAGCTGCCAGAATAACACCGGATTTAAAGCTGCATTAACAGTTTGTGCTGCCTTAATGGTAACATTTTCGTTGCATTAGAGCCAAGAGCACTCATCAAGCTGTAATTTCCAGATAGGTTTGTGTGTGAAATCTGAGCAGTCTCCACTTGAGGCCACACGATAAAGGCTGCACCCATGCAACGAGGCAGCATCACTTGGTCCTCAGGATGCTCCTGTTCCCAGGGTACTCGGGAAAAATGGGGAGCACCAAGCTGTGCCCCCGCACCTAATAAAGCTGTGGCAAACCTGAGTTAGGATTTATTGCATCAGGCAGACGTTTCTCCAGGATCTTGAGTCAATGACCTCAGTGGTCGCTTTGAACTATTGTTCAATTTGCACTCATTGCAATCTGAAGCTCAGCACCGTGATTAATCACCGGCCCGGAACATCGCCGGCCTGCACAAACAGGGAGATGGAGATTAATTAGTGAAGGGGTTTTGAGTGCATGGTTCAGCATCTCAAGTAATCAGAGCCTGAATTCTGCCAGGGCGTCCCTGACCTGAGGCTTCACTGCAGGGCTTCACTAGGGGCAAAACGTGCTGAACAGATTTGGTGGCCTTCTATGACTGGGCTTCAGTGCTGGCAGATAAGGGAAGAGTAACCATCATCATCTGCCCAGACTAGGACGAGGGGAATGGTTTTGAGCTGAAAGAGGGGAGACTGAGCTGAGATCTTGGGGAGAAATGTTTTGCTGTGAGGGTGGGGAGGCCCTGGCCCAGGTTGCCCAGAGCAGTGGTGGCTGCCCCATCCCTGGAGGGGTTCCAGGCCAGGTTGGATGGGGCTTGGAGCCCCCTGACCCAGTGGGAGGTGTCCCTGCCCAAGGCAGGGGGTGGCACTGGATGGGCTTTGAGGTCCCTTCCGACCCAAGCCACTCTGTGATTCAATCATGACCTGTAGGGAAGTGTTCTGTTTCTAATTTAGGTTGCTCTGCACAAGCACCGACCCTTGGGAAGGGTGGGACTTCCTTCCTTGAGGTGCAAGCAGGGTGTAAAGATGCTCCTGTCTGATAACAGCTTCAGGCAGTCACTGCACCTTGTGAGTGGCACCAGTGACCCCCTGTCACTGGGGGCCTCTCACCTCCTTCTTCATTAACTGAATGACCTGCCAAAGCTGTTCCCATCCCACACCTGAAAGCATTTCAGATGTGGCCACAGGTGTCCTCTATTCTGCCTGTTGGTCCTGTTTAACGAGGGGATGTGTGGCGTCAGCATTAATTGCAGCTCTCCTTGTGCTCTGGCTTTCAGATCTGCCAGTCTGTCAGACAGGTAAAACAGAACTGAGGAATTGTGCACCTCTGCACGAATCCACGTGGCCACAGACCTGTCAGAGCTTTCAGGGAGCTGTTTTCTCCAAGCAATTAACTCAAACAATGCGTTGATAGACAGCGATTCTTTAAAAAGGTCAGTGCGTTGTATTTGTTGTGTGCATTTGCACTGGGAAGTGTGGAAGTTGTTCCAGATTTCTCCTGCTTGTGAATGAATCCCCCTCGTGACTCCTGCGCCGCGGCGTTCCCTGATGCTGCTTCACATGCAGGTTCTGCTCCCCTGCTTGAGTCTCCTCGAGGGGCGGCTCGAGCAGACGCGCGTTCCTCCCTCTGCAGACAAAGCCTGGGGAGAGGAGAGCGATGGAAGCTCTTCAGTGGCTCAACTGGAGATAAAGTGGAGGCATGTGGGGGCTAAAAGAAGGCTTTGTTGGTGCTGCTTCCTGCTGCAAACAAGTATGAAGCGTCATCTCGTTCCGTGCCAGGTGCACGGGTCATATCAGACGACGCTGGGCGCAGTGGGAGCCATCCCAGTGGTTCCATGCGCCGGAGCAGCACTGCCCCATGCGAGCCCTGGCGAGACGCTGCCGGGGCAGGGATGCTGGGGGTGTCCACGGTGGGGCTCCCCGTAACGAGCCTGATCCCACTCGGCTTTTATTGAGCAGATGCGTCGAGCCAGGGTGGGACCATCAATAGGTGACAGCCAGAGTCGTGGGGGACAAGCTCACTGCCCAGGTCTGGGACTGCCAACAGCTACACCAGAGCCTGATCTTTTCCTTCCATCCTGCTACAGGTCTCAAATTTTTTATAAAACTCTAAATTATAATGAAAGGTGAGGCAGAGGCGAGCTCACAGCCCAGAGGCGGCGTCAGACTTCATGGCTTTATTAAAGTTTTAATATTCTCTTCACCTCTGCCTAATCTTGCAGTCATTACAGTGAGGGAGAGGAGAGAATGAGGCCGAGGAGATGCTCAGCGCTGTGCCTGGAGCAGTGCTGAGGCCCAGTGTCCCCCAGCTTGGCCATCCCCCCTTGTGCCAGCCTTCTCCTACCTGCGGAGGAGGGGCAGCGTGGCGGGTGCTCGCGCTCACTCGGGTCACGTTCCCGGAGCCCCGTCGGTTGCTGCGAATGTTAATGATGCCATTAAAAAAATACTTCAACCAGAATGTATTGATTTGCTGGAAATGTCCCCAGCTCCTGCGAGGACGTGTTTTAAAATGGAAATGGAACTCTGAGCAAAACCTAATTTGCTTAAAATCACGGTAGAGGTTGACTTGTTTTGTGCTGGGAGAACTAATAAACAAATGGGGGAAACAGAGTTTGAGTAACGACAGCGAGCTTCCTATGACACGTTTTAATATAGAATTATGGATGGGCTCATCGCCGGAGCACATCCCAGCTGGGCTGGAGAACGCGCCGGCTTGTTCAAACAATCACATCGCAGACCTGAGCCCTGGCGGTCGGCGCGCGATTATTAATGAGCGATTTGCCGTGGCTTTCTTTTGCGGAATTGCTAATAACAGTTTAATAAATATGTAAATGTGGCCCCATCCGTTTTGGCAGCACGTGCCAACAGTGCCGAACGCTCTGCCCAGGGGAGCCTGCAGTGGGCTGCCAGCGGGCACGGGCGCTGCCAGAGGGGTCGTCGTAACCTGACCCGGGGGTCTGCACCCTCTCTGCCCTGGGGGATTTGCAGGGACACTACAGAGCTCTGTGCCCAGAGGGGGAGCTGCCTGGGCATCGCCCGTGGGCAGCTCTGGCGGCACCGGAGCCGCAGCATCGCCGGGTCCAGTCGATAGGTGACACAGTTACAGTTTCACCCAATTGCCTTTTCACAGCCGCTGCTCCGGGCAGTGAGAGGCTGACAATAAAAACAATTTGGCAGAGGGCTGTTGATAAAACCCTGCTTATTGCGAGCTGTAAATTCAGCACAGACACTTTCACCTTTATTTCTCACCTGGGGAACAATATCCCCCTGCACCAAACCGGGAGGAGGGGGAAGGATGTACTGCAATCGTTCTGTTCCACCAGTCTTACTGAGCAGCTCGTAAAAATTAAGGAATGCTTTTTATTCAGCGAGATAAGGGCTCTGGTTGCCAAAAATGAAGCACAAAATTGCTCCAGCCTGAAGAGACGATTGCAGCACAGTGAGGTTTCCTTTGCTGTGGCCAATTTACCAAATTCTTGTAAGCTACAATTAAAGAAGTGGCAGCAATTCCAGATGTCTCGTTAGGCTTTTCCTTAACTCTTAATTTTGTCCAAGGAAGGATAATTTGATGTGAGCGATACGCTGGCAGTGCACGGGCTCCGCTGCGGCTCCCACGCCTCCCTCCCAGCTGCCGGAGGGGTGGAAATGGGGGAAAACCAGCAAGTTCAGGGTGTTTTGTCTTTACTCATTCCCTCTGCAGTTCCAATGCTGAGGCTTTGCTGAACCAGGGGCAGGCACTGACGTGGCAGGGGCTGGCACTGCTGCACCCCAAAGGAATTCACCACAGGACTTTTGAGGTCACTGAGGCTGGAATCTGTCTTTTGGCAAGCACGGGGGTGCTTGAGAGCAGGTGGGAAGCCTGGTGGGAACCAGGTGTGAGGAAGCAGGCACTGGTTTAGTGTTGGCATCTGGGAGGAGCCCTCATGAGTGTGGTCATGAGCTCTTGGAGACCTCTCTCGTCCTGGCATCCCTGCTGGCTCCCTGTGAGGGGTTTGGGTGCATTTATTTGGGATGCAGAGGTATGGGACGCAGCTGTTCGGGAGCAGCAGTGTGGGATGAAGCAGTTTAGGAGCAGCAGTTGGGATGCAGGGGTTCAGGTGCACCAGTCTTGGTGCCAAGGGGTGCAGGAGCACCTCGTGGGTCCATGCAGGTGCAGGCAGGATGGCAGAGCTGCTCCTCTTCCCTGTGTTGGCTGGCAGGGAGATTGCATTAAGGGAGAGACCAATCAGTCCTGTTCCCTTTCCTTTGGGATACCCAGCTCGTGGCGGGGCGGCTGCAGGGAGCAGGGGAAGCGCATTCCCAGGGCAGGGCTGAGATGCTTCAGCTTTGCTTTGAGTGGGAGCCAAGCCAAGCCCTGAGCTGCTGTGATCGCTCGAGGAGCCGTTTCCCATCCCTGCCAAGCTCTGTGCTGCCAGCACGCTTGCTGCTGCCGAGGGGGTGGTGAGTGGCTCGGGGTCTCCGGGCAGCCAGCACCATCCCTGGGCCCATGGCCAGGCTGAGCCTTTCACCCCGTGCTTTGTAGTGCTTGCAAGTGACCAATCAATTGTTCTTTATTAGGTTTATTTCTTTCATTAGTCATTTCTTCTATGCTTTCAAGGTTTCATTAGTCTCCTCTCAAGTTACGGTGGATTTCAAGCACTGTGTGGAAGAGGATAATTCATTTTATTAGGTCATTTATTTTCTGGGTACATTTTTAAAGGTCAATTAATCCATCTAAATGGAGGAGGAAGTACAGAATTCCATACAGTCCCTCCTGCTGCCGCTGCCCAGGAGAGCTGGGGAGGGATGCGTCAACACAGCGAGCGCTGCGCGTCAGCACGACCTTTGAACTGGGAATTATGCTTTCATAACCTGCTTTCGGAGGTTTATTAAGTGGCTCCTTCATAGGGATGGAAGAGTTCCTCTGGCCCAAGGGAGGGCAGCCGGCACCTGCTCTTCATTTTCAAACTGAGAGTTGGGCAGCACGGGCGTCCCGGTCCCCTCGTGTCTGAGCATCTCCTGCTCGGGGGACCAGTTTGATTTGCACCAATGCAAATGGAGTCGGGTTGGCCATGTCCACGCAGTTGTGTTGGAAAGGCTTGTGCTCCGTCTGTGCTGGCTTCACCGGTCAGTAACTCAGATGAGGGTAAATACCGTCGTGCGGGGATTCACACCCATCATTTTATAAATGTTTTCACCCAAACAAGGGTTTTAGTCCATTCTAGGGCCGCGATCATTACAGAGTTTGGAAGCCACAAGCTGCTCATCTCGCTCATGTGAATCATCCCATCAACTTCCCAATGAGCAGAGCCGGCAGGACTGGCATCAGGCAGGTTGTGAGCAGCACCAAGGAGCACGGGGGTACCCGAGCCCGTCCCCACGCCAGGCAGTGCCGTGCCAGGTGCTGTCAACCCCAGTGATGACCAGGGGAGCCCATGGCGTGGCCCGAGAGCAGGGAGGGGCTTTGGTGAGGAAGCTCAGTGGAGAAGCTGGCCCCACTCAGACACCTCATTATTATTCCTTGCAGGGATCCAGAGACCTGCCAGTTCAGCCCAGGGAGCAAAAGCCAGAAAATCCATTGCTGCTGCTGCCTTTCCTATTTGTATTTACATTTTTATTGATGCCTACGGTGTAAAACACCTATTATTTTAACTGGAAAATCCATCAAATGGTCTAATAAAGCTTCCCTTAAAAAAGGGATGGAAAAGCATGAGCAGCTTGACGCCTCCGCTGCGAAGTAAAAGGGTTGTTTTACTCCAGCTGGGAAGTACCTGGAAACCTGTAAACCACCAAATGCTTGACACACAGGAGCCAGAGAGGAGCCCACGTCCTCTGTGGTGAAGGGAAGGTCCCTGCGCCTTTCCAGGGATGGTGGAGATGCCGACTCTGGTGGGAAGGTGCTGCTTTGCCAGAGAAGTTGGCTCCTGTGTCAACCTGGAAGCTTGGCTGCTCTCTCCATGGGGGCTCAGGCATTGAGGAGCTGCAGCCCTTGGGGGTCTCAGGAAAAGCTGGAGACCCAGGGAGGTGACGGTGCCAGGAAACCAGGTGTGTTGCCTTGCAGAGGTGCCGTCAGGTTGGGGCCAGCAGTGCTGGGTGAGCCCAGCCTCCTCCTCCCCAGGAAGAGCCACCAGCCAGGAAAGACAGCAGTTAAAAACCCCCGATGTGACACGATGAGATCAATCCAGAGATCATTTTTTGGTTACATGGTGACAGCTGGGCAGTAGAACGCTAACGAGGATGTGTAATCAGTCCCGATGCACATTAACAGCCTGGTGCGCCGACCCCAGCTTGGCGTTACTCCGTGGGTGCTGGTGCAGGATGTGACCCGGCCATCCCAGGCTCCAACCTCCTGCTTGGCTCACACTGGGGGGTCCTCGGCTCCTTCTCCCCTGGAAGGGACCCTCCTGGCTGGGAGGAGGATGGGGAAGCACAGAGCCTGTGTCAGCTCAGAAAAGGCTACTCAGACGTGCAGGTCCCCAGGAAGGACAGGGCACTCATGGTTTTTGCTCTTTCAGAGGTGGCCAGGGTGTGTAATTTCGCCAAGGGCAGAGGCGCGAGGTTCCCTCCGTGCAGGTTCATTTTGCTTGAGCCATCCCTGCTCAATCCCATTAAATGTGCTGAAAGCCTTTGCTGAGTTTGGTTATAAACCAACCAAACCAACGGAGCAATGTTTGAAGCAGGCGCGGCTGAAGGGGACACTTCTGTACAGGAGTGCAAAAGAGAGAGGGCTTTTTCTTCTTCCAGTGCAGGAACGATTTAAGAAGCTCTCGTGATGCAAGGCAGGTTTCACACCACTTATTAAATAATGCAGAGCAGGAGTTAAAAATTGATGCTAAACTTTATTTTCTTTGGCCTCCTGAGAGGCCGCTCGCCTTGTTACAGCCCGGCGACGCTGCCGTTTATCAGGAGCGGGAGGACTCGCAGCATGTTAATGCTTATCAAAGCTTGCGGTAAATCTCCTTTTTCATCTCCTTTCCATGCTTTGACTTTTTCTGTGCGATAAAAGCGCTTTGCGGAGGAGCCCCCTGTGCTGCGGGGGCAGAGGGGCTCGCTCTGCAGCGGGGCAGTGTCTCGCTGCTGGTCCTGCTCCCTCCACACCCAGACGAGCACGTTGCCATCCCCTTGGGACTTTGGAATAGAATGGGTGGGAATAGCGGGTGGGAAACCTCCCCCTGCTGTGGGGTGGTTTATCCTGCTGGCTTCGCCACCACAGAGCTGCTCCTCAATCCCTTGGTATCCATTAGGCATTAGATTCCCCTTCCTCCCTCTCCCAGCCCAGAGCTGATGGTCTCGTGTTTTACAGCCCAGGGGTGTTCGATGGCTGCACCCCTGATGTGGGACAGTGAGGAGGCAATTTAAGAGGCAACCGGAGCAGCGCTTGCCTGGAGCAGAGGTGGCAGAGTCTGCTGGGAGCCTTGGCTGCAGCAGGGACAGGGACCAAACACCTCCTTCCAGCCCTTCTCTTCAAAGCAGCAGTTGAAGTGGGATTTTCACGTGGTCTGGAAACCCAGCAGGGAATTCCTTGCTGGCCGTGATCCCCATCAGCCGAAGCATCGCCTCGCCGAGATGCTGGGGACGCATGGGATGAACGACCTGGGTGCGAGGGCAGCGCACGTGCAGCACTTGGGCTTCGCTGCTCAGGGTGTTACCAGCTGCCAGCCCCAAGGGAAAACCCTTCTGGAAACTCCCTCTTGGCTCTCCGAGGGTGCCCGGGCACAGCAGCGGCCAAGTGGGGAGATAAAACCATTCTAGATGTATCACAAGTCTCCTGCAACACACTTGGCTTTTAAACAGGCTAAATAAATATTAATAAACCATAAAGAACATGGGCTCTGTTAGAAAAGTAGAGGAGAACAGATGGTCTGTAGTTAACCATAAAATCATTTTCAGCTGAGGAGCCGGGCTGGTAGAAGAGACAGTGCGAGCAGCGCTTGAGCTCCTCTCAGGGCTCCTTGGACCGTGAGATGTGAAGGCTTTGATGAACTCCAGCCCATCTGGTGCTCCCGCTGCAGGAGGAGCCCTGGGCGAGAGGCACCGCACAGATGCATCGCTGTGCGTGTGTGGCACCCAGCACCCACCACCAGCCAGGGCACCCAGCACCCAAATGGGGTTGGAGCCATAAGCAGGGTAAAAGCCAGCTTTCGTCTTGGCATCTCACACCTTCAGGAGGGCGAGAGGTTCCATGGACGGGAATTGCCCAGCGCAAGTGCAAAAAGGAATTAACGGGGAACAAAAACTTCCTCTGACAGCAGAGAGGCCAGGAACCAGCACGAAGCAGAACGATCTTCAAAGCAGCCGTTGAAGCAAATGAGAGAAGAAAAAGCCACTCTGCTTTGTAATATTTTGTGCCAGGCTTGGGAGAAAAAACAGTAATGAGAGCAGAAGGGCAGAGCGGCATCCTCTGAGTTATCGGGGAGCCTGGGGCTTTGGGGCGGTGACACCAGGGCTGGCAGGGGCTTCTCTGTGGCTGCTAAAAGGATGGAAAGGGAGGAAATTGTGGAATCATAGAATGGTTTGGGTTGGAAGGGACCTCCAAGCCCACCCAGTCCCACCCCCTGCCACAGGCAGGGACACCTCCCACTGGATCAGCGGGCACCAAGCCCCATCCAACCTGGCCTGGAACCCCTCCAGGGATGGGGTTGAGGGTTTTCTAAATTTGCTTTCTGGATTTCTTTTCTTTTATTTGGGTTAATAATGTAAGAAAAATGGTCTGGCCAGTTCTGATTATCATCAGAGGGAGATGAGGAGGCTCCTGGGTTCACTGCAAGTGTGTGGGAGACAAGGAAACGAGAGGAAAGGATGGTGTTTATAAATTGTGGCTGTTAAAGCTAAAGAGGGGGAGCGAAACAGGAGATAATTGGGGTAACCAGGCATTGCAAGATAAAATGTGAATTTCAGCAGTCAGCAAGAAAGTTTTCATAAACAGAAATACCAACTGTTCAGGTGGAGAATTAGAGATCTCTGCAGAAGTGAGCGATAAAAGAATTGCGTGAATACATTCAGAGCCCATTGTTTGGGGAAAGAAAGCAGTAAAGAAAAGGAAAATAGGGCTCCTCAAAGTAATGAGCGGAGCAGATGAGGGGGAACAAAGGCCCGGCAGCTCCCGTATCCAGTTAATTTGTTCCTATCTCATTGAAGAGAATGAGATGCAGGCACGGCAGCAACGTGGCTGTTTGATACCAGAGAAAGGGGACCGTTATTAAAGCTCAGATAAATAACCAGAGAGGCTCGAGTCAGGGGCTGATAAAGCAGATCAGGCTCTAGAAATTGAGCTTGGCTTGCAAGTGCTTCCTGAGAGGGTTTAACATCTCAGGTGTCTTGATAACGGATCCGATTGCAGCTGTTCTCGCACCTCCGGCAGCCCTGGCATCCTCAGGGATGCTCCAGCACCGGCACCCGCGCAGGGCGGCCACCAAGCCAGCGCCGCGCTCCCCGCGTCGCAGCGAGCTGCCCATCGCCTCTCCTGCTGCGCTGCTTGTTGTTCTGCGCGCTGCTTATTTCCAATTATGATTCCGTTTATCCCAATTAAATGCCACTTCTACGTCGATGTAGTTATCCAGTCCAATACTCTTAATTAGTTTGTAAAGTATTAGAAGTCAATTTTAATTATTTCCAGTGGGTTTCAGGGAAATCTCTACTCGATGTTTTGTGCTTTGACTCCGAGCAGTGGCTCTTCCTTCGCCTCCCCAGGTGCCACTTCCTCCCCCACATCTCCCCTCACCCATTGACGGTGCCCAACCAGAGCCGTGGGGATCCAGCAGAGCCCAGCTGGAGCCACAGGGATCTGGTGGGACCCAGCCAGGGGATCCAGTGGTACCCAGTCGGAGCTGTGGGGATCCAGGGCCAGCCCAGGAAGACGGTGGAGGGCTCAGGGACCACCAGAGGGGTGGCATCCCGGCCTGCGGGTGTCAGGCAGGGTGAGCGGCCGCCACCCCCTGGGGAGCCTCCGTGCTGATCGTTATCCAAGTCATCCAGCGCCTGGTTTTGGTAATTGCTTCGTTTTGCACGGAATTTAATGACAGGAACCCAAGGGAACGGCCACGCTTCGGGTTTGTGAGGAGCTGGGACTCGGGCATCCTTCTCCTTTGGGCACCCCGAATAACCCTGATTGCTGCTGAGGGGCGGCGGGCACTGGCCCAGAGGGCAGAGCACGCGCGATGTGGTCCAACCACGCTGGGCTCTGGCAGCCGGAGAGCGGCTCCATCCTGGCATCCCTGCGCTGGACCCCAGACCCTTTTGGAGCCGCTTTCTCTTCTTTATTCCATGCAGAGCCAAGGCTGGATGGATTCGTCCCAGCTCCTTCTTGGCAAGAGCAGCACTGAGTAAAATTAATTTTGGGCTCAAAATTCTCTTTTAACCCCTCCGTTGCCCAAACAAGGTTAGCTAATCCTTAGGACAGCGCAGCAGCTCCTCGTGCCGCCCCTGCCCGCTGCCAGGCTGCGATGCTGCTTTGATGCAGCCGACATGTCACCCCGTGCTGCCCCGGCATTGGGTGCAGCGCCCACGCTGGAGCCCGGTGGGGTTCGGGGGTTGGCAAGGATGAGCCACGGGGCTTCAACAGCAACGGGTCGGGCTGGGCGTGTTTGGCAGCAAGGGATGCCTGGAGGTGGCTCCATCCAGTGTCTGGTGCTGACTGGGGTCCCTGTGCTGTGCCATGTTGTGCCACACTGTGCCAGGCTGTGCCATGCTGTGCTGTGCCATGCTATGCCATGCCGTGCCATGCTGTGACACACTGTGCCGTGCCGTGCCATGCTGTGACACACTGTGCCATGTCGTGCCATCCTTTGCCATGCTGTCCCGTGCCATGCCATGCTTTGCCATGCCATGTTATGCCTGGTCATGGCAAACCATGCTGTGCCGTGCTGTGCCACGCCGTGCTGTGCCATGCCGTGCCATGCCCTGGCCACCCACGCACATCACACAGGAAGCTCTTGGTGCCCACTCTGTGTCAGTGGAATCTGACGCAGCTTAGAAACAGCGATGAGGGGAAAAGACAAGTCCTCAAAGTGATTCAAACTCACGTCCCGAGTGGGCTGTCGATGCCCAGCGGGCGCAGCCAGGATGCGCAGCATCTCAGAACACGTCCAGAGTCACCTGGGGGAGCGGCACGTTACGAAGCTGTCGCTGCCGACGCAGACGAGGAGCTGTCGGGCGTTCACACTGGGAAATGCTCCTCGCTTGATCTTGGAGGGCTGGGAAAGCCGAGCAGTAGGATCCCCCCGTCAGGGTAACAAAATAACACCTCCAAAAAAAAAATGATAAAGCAATTCTCGGCTCTGACTGAAGATGAATCCTCCTTTTGCTCATTATAAAATACCTATTATCTCCCTTTATCTCCAAGCCTACAGTGTTATTTCAATTTAACTGTGTATGAGAAATGCAAGGAAATATAATAAAAGAGCCATGGATGCACTATTTAATGTCAGGATGACAGATGCTTCAATTAGGCAGACAGGGCTATTTCTCCCCAAAATAGATAAAGATGAAATTTTTATAAGATTGCACTGTTTGTGTTTACGATACAGTACTGGTACAAGCTTTCATTACAATATAAATTAAAATAAAATCTCCTATTTCAGTGGAAACCCAAACGGATTCTCCAATAACTTTGCAAGCCGTCAGAGCAGGCTCCCACCAGGGCCGTGCGGTGCTTCGGTGCCACCGGGAACGGAGCAGGATTTGCACTTCCTGGATCTGCACAGTTCCCCGCGAGCCCTTGAAGTTGCTGAAGGTCTTGCCTTTCTAGTGCTGCTAAAGTCCCTGGCATATTTGTACAGTAAGTGGGTCAAGGAACAGTCAACAGCAAAGTTATGGCTGTATTTACCCGGGAATTATGTATCGAGTCTGAATTATGCATGAATTAAAAAAAGTCAACATGACCGGCACAGTAAACACGTTGGCTTCGCCCGGGCTTGGAAGAGGGGGATCGTCCTAGCATTGTGCCAGGAAGCTTCTTGTGGTGCTGGAGGCAAAAGTGGAATGGTGCTGTGCCATGCCATGCCGTGCTGTGCTGCGTCATGCCATGCTGTTCCATGCCATGCCATGC